>JAQFZF010003802.1:0-11063 GCA_034695365.1 Enchytraeus norvegicus
ACCAATGCCTGAAAAGCCTTATTATTTAATTATTATTTAATTAAGATGAGCTTGCTGCTGCCTGGCTTGAATTAAGAAAATAGAGGAGTTTTTAATTTGGATTTAAACGAAGGACTTGATAAGTTATAGATTCGTAGACTCGGTGGCAGACTGTTCCAAACTCTGGCCTCAGACATTCTGAACCCACGCCCACCAGCTCTTGCACTGATGGATGGGGAGACTATTAGATCTTCTCTGTTCGCTGAGGGAAGATGGGACCTTGCCTGTATTGTGTGAATTGGCCGGGCGTCTATCCCTCCCAAATTTCAAGTAACTTTATGGCGCAAGGTCCCCCCCCCCAAAAAAATGTTGACACCAAAAGTGAAGCAACCACCTAGAAAATATCGCTCGCTATGCGCGCAATATCTTAAATAAAGCGCGTAAATTTAGCGAGCGAAGCGAGCAAAATAAATTTTCGACACTCCAAACTAAATTGTGATCCCATTTCTAGATATTTCACTGTACAATCACTACAGTTGAACTGTATTATTATTTCAAAACTGCATTCTCAGTTCCATATGAGTAAAGAAATACTCGCTTTGTTTCACTCCCTCCCCCCCAATTTCAGAAAGTTAATAGTATTTTCCACTCCCCTCCCATATTTTCCATGGCGCAGGCTGCGCCATGAAGGTATAGGGATAGACGCCCCTGTGAATGGAAGTCAGATGGTATGTGGGGCTTGATGAACCAACCAGCGACGGGTTAGAGAAACCACCTTATAAGTAACTCACTCTGCTACAGTGCTACACAAAGCCAGTGCAATTCTTACAAGGTGCCACTAATGTGTTCCCGTCGATTCGTTTATTATGTATATTATGCATGTAATACACAATTTATAACTGTGACGTAGCAGTGACAAAGACAGCGGCGTAGGTCTACCTATGGTAATAGGGCGCAGGTAATAATTAATCGCGATAAAAAATATTGACTCAAACGAGTGCAAAACTTGGGCATATACACATTTTCAGGAGGGGAATTTCAAAATGGGACCCGTTTCAATTTTTTCAGGAACCCCTTTTCAAAGTTTTTGTGGGGGCTGCAAATTGAATTTACATCACTGAACGAATCACGCAGTATTTAGGGAGCTCACTAATGTCACTGAAAAAAAAGCACTTCTTCACAAATTGATCTTTTTCTGTGACATTTGCGGGACCGCTAAATTTGCGGGCCCTGTGCAACTGCACAGTTTGCACACCTCTAAGGCCGGCACTGATTGTAGATTGTAGAATCATGTGGCCAAGTTGAGCCATAATTTTATTTTTAAAATGCCTCCTGTTTGTGAAACAAATAAAGTTTAATCTGCAAACTTGTGCGGTTGCCCATGTGTGGATGATTTCAAAGAGAAAAATCCTTGACAGCTACAGAGTTGCATGCTGTAGTAGAGCCATAATTATTATACAGTTATTGACGTCTATGAGGCCTAATTTATCTGAGACAGAATTTGTTGTTGAACAGACTATTTCAGGGGTACCTGCAGAGGACTGAGGATCCATCACCGACAGACTTCCACAGAAAAGTTGGCGAGGCCATGGAAGCGATGTCCAAGTGTGAGGAAGCGAGATCACTCCGTAGCTGTCTGTATGACTCAAATCTCAACAAGCGCCTCAAGGTTCGATTTCTTATACTATGCTATATACTAGCAGTATGGCTCTTAATACGGGTCATAGAATATTAGAATATTTTAGTATTACTATTCTATTAACTTTATATCATGCTCATTGCTCAGTGCTATTAGCTATTAGAGAGGAGCTATAGAATCCATGAATTAGCCATGATTTTGACTTTTTGGGGATTTCGGTCTCAAATGTTCAGCCAAGCATACTTCTGAGATTATACAGATTATGGACTAATTCTTGTCCAGGCGAAACTTTTAAAAGCCTACTTGGGGTCAATGAACTTGCAGGTTGTAGAAATATGACTGTTTTACATGTGGTGGATGTATGTGAGTTCAAAACCAGGCGTTACAAACATCAGATTTTTGGTGTATAACTCTGTTCCCAAATATGTACTACAGACTCCTGTTTACAGTCACGAGCTCGATTTTCTTCTAGAAATAATAATAAATTTTCAAAATGATTAGCGATAACATAAATTCAGTAAATGTACTGGCCTGACAAGCAAAGTTGATATACAGGGTGAGTAAAAAAACAACAATCCCCTAGCGAAATCTCAATAACTTCGTCAAAACTCAAGATATTTGAAAAATATTTTACGAGCTTCTAGAGAAGGAATTTTAACATCTACTCTCCAAATTTGGTCGAAAAATATTCATAAATGAAAAAGTTACAGCTTTCCTACGAAGAAATCGAAAAAAACAAATTAACAAGGCTTATTCAACTGGCATTCATTCTTTTAAAATGAATTACAGCTCTGAAGTGGTCCGTTTATTGATGCGGCCGATTTTATCTGAGTAGGTGTTTAAAGTGATCACTATCTGTTCGACTGCTCACCAGTAGCGTCTTCCGGAATGCTAGTACAGCCAAGTCGACTGCCTCTTGTGGCATTTCTTCCCGGATTGCTGCAGCACAGTCTTGAGTTCAGCCTTGTTGGTTGATTTTTGAGTGAATACTTTGTAGCTCTCAAGCATAGCGCTCCAGACGTGGCAGTAGAGTGGATTGAGGTCAGGTGAGTTTGGTGGCCACTCATTCTTCTTACCGAACTCCGGACTATGCTGCTCGCTTCATTCTTGTGCCACCGCTATTCAAATTGCTTTGTTAATTTGTTTTTTCGTTTTTTTTGTAAAAACCCTGTAACTTTTTTATTTATAAATATTTTTGTACCAAATTTGGAGGGTGGATGTCAAAATTCCTCCTCTAGAAGTCTGTAAAATATTTTTTAAATATCTTTAGTTTGGACGAAGTTATTGAGATTTCGCTAGGGGATTGTTTTTTTTACTCACCCTGTATAATGTTTGAATCTATTCGGAATCGTCTAGAGATTTAACAATTTCGTGCCATAAAAATATAAAATAATGTCACTTCATTTTCTTTCTTGACCTATTGGTCGTTCAAATCATTTCAGACTTTCTGAGGTCTTGCAACATCGGTTTCGCCATATTGCAGGTTAGGTCATCTATCCTTCATTGTTCAAACGTCAAGGAGATTCTGAGACTTCGCTAAGAGTGCGCTATATAAGAGGCAATTGATCGATTATTTGTATACCATGTGCTTGAAGGTTCGTCTGCGCATTGGAATGTACTACCCGTTCATCGAGGATTATATGGAGGCGTTTGGAAAGGGTCAGGTGAAGGTGATCAGGTACGAGGACTACGTCAAGTCTACTAGTAAGATCATCGGTGAAGTCTGCTCCTTCCTTGGCCTCAGTTAGTATTAACCACTTCCTACTATCAATCAATCAATCAATCGATCAATCGATCATTAACGCGCTGACAATTTACTTGGTCAGCGACCTAGTTCTGGATAATCATAATTGACTTGTCAGGTGTCCTAACAAGTCAACCAATGAGAAAGGTCTTTGATGAAAAGTCTCTTATTGTATCTATTGCACTAAATAACAAATAATTGAGTACGGTAAGCAGAAAGAGGGAGAATACTGAGAACTGAATATTTGTATTGCTAAAAATTCTAAATATTTGACTATGTAATATATACGTGATATTTTAGGTCTATATGCTAATCCTACATTCGTATATATCGTACATTCGCATTGCATTGTTTTTTCCACAGTGCCATACCCGGTTCTGGACCTACAGAAAGCTGAGGAGCAAGTTCAACTGTTAGAGAAAAAGAGAAAAGATTCGGCCAAGATTCAGATGCTCTCATCTACTCGTGCCATGCTGAAAGAGTTTCACAAAGTACTGAACGAGAAGCTGGCAGACATCCTCGGTGACGACGCCTTCAAGTGGCCCGAGCAGAGTCTGGATGATGCAACAATGGACATCGCCAAGGATCAGTTCCAGGAACAACAAGAAGAGCAACGGAAAGAGAGACTGCGACCAGTGCAACCGGCGACAACTACTACAGTCAGCCCGGATAAACCCAAGGTTAGTCACAATGGACAAACCCATGGTAAGTCACCCAGGACAACAAGTCCACCTTAAGTTACCTTAGGATAACAAACCCAAGATATATTATCCAAGACCAATCCAAGGTAAGTCTCCCCGGATAAACCCAAGGTAAGTCACAATGGACAAACCCGAGGTAAGTCACCCCGGACAAACTCAAACTCATGGTAAGTCAGCAAGGACAACAAACCCAAGGTAAGTCACGCGGGACAACAAACCCAAGGTAAGTCAGCACGGACAACAAACACAAGGTAAGTCACCCATACAACAAATCCAACGTAAGTCATCCAGGGCAACAAACCCAATGTAAGTCACCCCGGACAAACCCAAGGTAAGTCACCCAGGACAACAAACCCAACGTAAGTTACCCTAGGACAAAAAATTCAAGTTTCGTAACCCAGGACAAACCCAAGATTTGTGCGACCGATTGTTAGAGTACTGTTAACAATGAGATATGAGGTTTTGCTTTTTTTGTATATTTTTCTTTAAAATCATGCATAAAAGTCCTTTCTAACTTGTTATTGAGACCCATCTGACGTCACAATCGGGTCAGGAAACGTACATTAATTACTCTTATTAGGTATTGTATTGTATTGTATAGCTATTATGAAATAACACATTCTACAAATGAAACTGAAGTTATTAGGTATAAATTTATAGTCGGGTGGCGGCAGGTTACTCACAGAGTCTTTCAGCACTGTTGATAGTGTGTTGTGTATTGCAGTCGTTTCAGGAGATGCTGGAGAAGATCAAGCAGAGACAGAAGCAAGCCATCGAGGTGCAGAACAAGTTACGTCAGCAGCAGATGGAGAAGCTGGAACAGCTGCGCCAAGAAAGACTGCAGCAGAATCAGAATAGACCCCCAGGTCAGAATAGACCCCCAGGCTCACAGCAACAACAAGGTGCACCGCAACAACAGAGTCCACTGCAGAACCAGCAGCAGCAACAGAACCAGCAGCAAAAGCAACCATGGCAGCAGTCGAAGCAATCTCCCAACCAGCCGCCACAGCAGCAGAACCAGCAGCAGCGTCAGGCGTCGCCACTGTACCAGCAGCAAGGCGCACAAAGGTCAAATAACTAGAGCCGTGATAGAACCAGAGCTTTCATCATCTTTATTGAATCATAATCTCTATATTGTGTTCCTGACATCGAAGACATAATGAAGTTATTGTGACTGTGTCTTGTAGCAATAGGCTATTTGGCCCCTGACTCTTAATTGTTTACATAATGTTATATAGACCTCAAGTATTACATCAACCCTACACTGACCATTTGTCAGGAAATGGTTCTTAAATATTATATGTAAGTGGGATTATCGGTTCATAAGGTAGTAAAGTTATCGTTAATATATGACGTCCGGGGTTCAGTTGCTGAAAGGGCAGAGCAGGCAGTTTAATCTGGTAAGATGCATACACATTACGCAATACATAAAGGTTTCACGTCCGTTGACTCGTCCATGTATGTCTGTGAAGAATTCGGTTGGATCCGAGGTCCTTTGCTTACAAAGAAGGGTGTGTTGCCGACTAGGCTATTCACACAGTATAACAGATAACTGACTTTCTGCCAAGCTTCTTATACTGCGAGTCAATAAAAAACGTGCAGTCTTTCGCCCATAACTTTGGCATTTCTAAAACCATCTAAAAATTTCTTGCATCAATGGAATCAGGGTGAAAATTGCAATAAAATGGCGTAAAGTGTCTCCGTTAATTACTTACTTTTGCGTTAAAGCATTGCTTGAAAATGTGCGCGATTGAAGATGTTCAGTTTCAGTATGTAAATCGCTACAGAATGCTTATGAATCGGTGACTTGACTAACGACAAAACACACGAAACAAACGATTTTATACAGGTAGGCCTACTGTCAACAGTCACAGAATATGCTCAAAATAGCCTCATTTAGCGAATATAAGCTCTGATACGCTTGCCTCTCATCTATTGCGTGTTCAAGGAGACAGTTTGCTGCATGCTTTGCCAAACGTCTACCAGGCGCAGCTCCAACTCGTCCACGGTGTTTATTTTCTATTGTAATTAACAGAATTACTTTACGATGTCTTATGGCACATTTCATCCTGATTCTAACTATGCAAGAATTATTTTAATCGGTTTACAAATGCCAAAGTTACGGGCGAAAGACTGCGCACATGTTTTTTTTACTCGAGTGTATATTAACGTATATTACGAGCTTATTATACTAGGCTAGTTTTTGTGGTTCAATCTCCCCAATTATTTCAAAATAAAATTTAAATATCGAAAGTTTTAAATTTGAGATATGTGTGACCCTTTACGAAGCTGCTCATTGATTGAAATATGCGAATATATTCGGTTTTAATGTTTCAACTTCTAAATAGATATATTTTTAGAGACTTCTTCTCTAAATATGTATTCCCCAATTGTTTCACCCCTCTGCAGCTTTTAGAGAAATGAGATATCTAGAAATTGTCAGGTTCTTTATTAATCATTGAAAGTAAGGTGAGACTAATGACTAATTCTGACTTTATATTGATATTGAGTTGTACTTTCATGCTGCTGACTATACTGTATGTTGTTGACTTGTTATTGAAATTAAACTAATCCGATAAATCAAAATCTTAACGCCTTATGTCTATAAATTAAATACAGTATACAAGTTGACAGTAAAAGAACAACTCAAATGTTCATTACTACACTTTATACAATATAAAACTAATGTATTTTCAGTTACAGAGGCTTTTCAGCTGTCTTAGATCCTGCAAACATAATAATGGACCAACGGAAAGCTGCAGGTGTTTTGTAGAAGCCGACTAACGCAGTTACTGGTTGCAAACATAATAATGGACCAACGGAAAGCTGCAGGTGTTTTGTAGAAGCCGACTAACGCAGTTACTGGTTAAGGAGATACCTCAGGAAAAAATTATCTCCAAGAAAATATGGCATACAAATTCTACAGTTATTTGCCATGGACCTGCCATTCAGATAGAGCACCGAGTTTGGTTAGAGCACTGAGAGAGAGATCTTACGAAATAATGGATAGTAGAAAACGTTAAGATTGTTTAGAGTTTAATTGAGCATGAGAAGGCATCCTTTAGGCTTACACAAGGAAAGAAATATCACAGAAGAAAATAACACATAACACAACACACAATGAAATGCAAAGTTTAGATAAAGTATACTGTACGAAATATTAGACAGAAAATTGAATAGGCCTATATGAATTACTATTCATTTATTCAACAGTCAACTAAAAGAATCTAAATTGAGCAGAATATAAAATTACATCCGTGCAGAAATTACGTATCACCTTTTTGTTGACAATATTGGCACTTGCTCAAAGTATGCATACTTGTTACATAATGTAACATTAATAAAATAAAATCGCAGTTTTAATTAGAAGAACATCACCATTACAATGGTGAATGGTTTAAATATCAGAATACTAATTTAGTATAATTTCACATTCGTGTTATCAATCAATCAATGCAAATTTAACGCCGTTTCATCTGACGACGACATCAGGGACGTCTCCAGCAATATTTGAACAACCAGCCTATCCACCCAAACAAGACTAGCAAAAACAAATGATGCAAGAGCGATTGCAGTTGTTTAAAAGTTGCAAACATGATTTTGGTCGGATTAAATTATGCCGGCTCTATAGACATTTCGTTCAATTATTTAGCTGAAACTCTACAGATGCTAAGTCCAATGTTTGTCTAAGCCATGGATTTGATGGCAATCGCATAATGGATAAAACAAAAATGTAGCTACTTCAGCATAAGGTCTAGAACAACTTGATGAACTCACGTGAGCTGTAATCAGCAGTAACAATGAGATAATTAATAAGAAGTTATAACAATAATGATAATAACGGTTTAACGTCCGTTTCCTCATCCAAGGATGATGTCAAGGACGTCATTATGAGAGGCAAGTATAAAATTAACTTAAATTTGAAAATTTGAAAGAAAATTGAAAAGACAATTTGTGTGGCAAGCACACTTCATGAATGTATCACAGGACACAAATCGCCGAACAGTTACATAAATCTGAACACGCCGGCAGATATTGAGACCTTCATTTTTTTATACAACCCACAGTATTTGTAACATTCTATTACATATAAAGTTTAGAATAATATGAATTTCGTCTCTTCAACTAATGATGATATACATGCATGTATACGCACAATGTATACTGCAAGCATGACACAAATACTCATACATTGATACAGTTATGATAAGATAGAATCTATTATAGAATTAACTAGAATAAATGGATGATTGAAGCTGCTCCATAAGAACGTTCATTCGAAGGATCATGAAATCGTCGTTGTTCTTCCGGATGAAATTCAAGAATCGGCATTCTGCAAAAAAACATAATAAATTTCATGAATAGAAATAGTAGCCTAGAAGAGGTATTTAGAAATGCACTGACTTTCACTTCTCTATGCAAAAAAGAAACTTTATAACTTTGTTAATATTTAAAGGGTTAAAATGCTTGATCGCATTCCAATCAAGTGTTTATATCATTAATGTTTAATGATTAATGTTTGATATAGTATATCATGCCAAGGCATCTCTATACTTTACAACAATACATATAATATACAGACAATATTACACAAGTTATGCAATCAAGGGTCACTGGTTAATCAAACCTTTACACCGATGCGGCGCCTCAATGGCTACCAAGAAGGAGTAATTAACTGACCAGGCACCAGTTACACACCTTGCCCAGAGGTGCTGGTGTTATGATTTTAAAATTTGTAGGGACCCATAATTATTTAAGTATTTACTCAGATTTATCATCAGTCATGAGAAAGAAAGCTTGAGGCAATAGAGAGACTGATGCAGTTACAATTATTCAAGAACGTTTCCTGACTCTAAGAGAATTGTATTTAGATCTAGGATGAAAACAATGGCTCACATCAGTAGCAACTGCTATAAGTAGCCTAATTTCAGTAGCCTAATTTCATTAGCCTAATTTCAGTAGCCTAATTTCAGTAGCCTAATAGAATTCAGTTACTACTAAAACTTAACGCTCAAGAATGAGCAAGTATGTGGTCAACACAACTTACCACACAATCGCTGCATGGACAGGATGGATAGAACTTTATAATTCAGACTAGGATCACTTTTATCAGCCTCTTGATTAGGCTGTGACTGAACATCAATCTCTGAACAAAGGTTGTTGGCTAGCTTAGTGACGTCACAATTGTCTACGGTGATGTTTCCTCTATAGCCCGCAGCCACAATGTACAAAACGCACAGCTCCCCACGCTTAATAGTTGTCACCTACAATACAATACAATACAATACAATATAGGGTTAACGTTCATTTCATCATCTCATGACGATTTCAGGGACGTATCAAACAGCACAAGCAATACTAGCTGATTCACTCGAACGTTGTTAGAAGCCACTAGTGCTGAAAAAGAGTAAGAATAATGAGGATTTAAAGTTATTCTACTCCACTGAAGATGATGTCAGGCCAGAGAAATACCGCCGATGGTGCAATAGCATCTGTAAATCTGAATTGCTTCATCATTGTTCTCGAGTGAACAAACTAGAATTGCATGAATAAAAATATTATATTTACAGTTTTATCTCTCTGATATATAAAATAGTTTAATTTCATTCTTCTAAACTAGTTTAAATGCTGGCATAATTCATAATGCCTTCGCCTCAAAAGTCATCAGAAACACACGCTAAATTATTACAGTACTACAGAGTTTGTGTACTTGGTCACTAACTTTATGAAACAGCAGACAGATCAATCTGAGTGCAGCTGCACTCAGCCGAGTTAACAAAACGTGAGTAGATAGAACAAGATGGCTTCCTGCAGGCAGAACCTGATCAAACAATCAATCAATCAATCAATCTATGAATCAAATAATCGATCAATCTATCGAATAGATAGAACAAGATGGCTTACTATCGACAGAACCTAACCAATCAATCAAACAAATAATCAATCAATCAAGATTTAATGGTCATTTCATAATTACAAGAGGCCAGACTGCAATTGAATTTGGGGGATTATATGACCAGGTCTGTTTCTGATAATTTTGTTTTAAGAAAAATGATACTAAAATTTTATGCATCATGTTGGTATTTCTTATACATATACGAGCAGATATTGTTAACAACCTGGCTGAAACATATCACAAATTATGAGATTCTAATTCAGAAACATTATAAATCTGATTATATTTTATCATATGACGTAAGAACCTGAAGAATTTTCAGGAATTCGCTGAGATCTCGCCCATCTAATGCACAGACAGCTGAATGCGGCAGCTGATCTGAGAGATGACAATACACTAGTAGCTGTCCAGCAGCTGCTCCAGCACAAAACTCATCAAATGATAGAACCTAAATCAATCAATCAATAAACGCCAAATCAATGACACAATCTTATATGAACATGTTCATGACGCGCTGTATTAAAGACTTTAAAGTATACGTAGATATTCATATCATAGCATACCTCTTTATCAATCCAGCACTCAGACAAATGGGAGGTTCAAGGAACAAATTTATACAGTCTGGATTCTAGCTCATTAATGAGCACACAATTGATCGACCCAACAAGACGATTCACATAGGCTTTGCCTGAACATTGGTGCACAACAGTAGGTAATTATGTTATGAACACATAATTATTATGTTTCTTCTTTAGATCTGACTAAGCAGACACTCCTGCCCTGGCTAATGGACTTGCCCTGTTCGGATTTTGCTTTCTCTTCGGTCTATGCATTAGCAAGTGTGTTCTGATGGTATTGAACTGCCTGCAGTTGCATTGTCTGCTCGAGACGTCTCTGACATCGCCTTCGGGTGAAGAACCAAACGTTAAATCCTCATTGTATTGTATTTTAAATTATAACATTGAGCATGATTCAATAGAAACTCTACAAAGTTTGTCTGTACTATTAGTGATCCAGTTCTATATTAATAGTGTATCATTTTAACGACATGAAATGGAGTAATTATTAAAGTCTTGTAAAAGTAAATTTGTTAACTCACTGTAG
>JAQFZF010003803.1:0-11062 GCA_034695365.1 Enchytraeus norvegicus
ATATTCTTTCAGATTTTAATTATTTTCTGTGTTATTTTCTGCGCCAGCAATTCTCATGTGCAGTTAGTTAATATGCCCCCGGTACAAGTATCATTTGACGTTTGTTTCATCCACCGAGGATATGAATAACCTGTATGGCTAGTAATTACAGACGCACATCTTTGTCCGGCCTATTAAGCCGTGGTCCATTACAACACCTTTTAATATGAGAGACATTTCCACTTAGAGCCTGCGCGAATAAATTGTTATTTGTTTTACCATTCTGTTTAATCCACTCTTATGTACATGTCATATAGACCGACATCTACCTCCAACAGATGTTGATCGCTTAGTTAATAAATTATGTACTGTTTTATTTGTTTCTACAGATATAGACGAATGCACAACAGGCAATCACACATGTGAGACGAATACAGCTGTGGGCCGGTGTGTCAACACTGTAGGAACTTATAGATGCGAATGTGTGCAGGGATTCAATCTGACTGGTAATGGCAAATGTGAAGGTATATTTGATAATATTACTAATTAGAAGCATTTTATCTTTGGCATTCTTCCTCGATAAATAGTGTCCACGAAGTCAGTCAATTGGCCTACGTGTTAAGACTTGATCATAGCCGACTAATACGTGTATCATTCATTTGAGCTCGCGTATAAAGACGACGTGATATATTGGGCAGGATTTTATTGAAATAGAAAGTTCTGTCAGGCAGTCAATCATACAGCCTTTTAGATAGCTGACTGAATTTCTAGAAAATGATTCAAATTTCTCATTTCGCTTCTCATTTGGCTTTCTTGTGTGGTGCCTAGTGTGGCCGTGTGTATGTCAAGTGGCACTGTGCTTAATTAAATTCCGAAAGTGTCCTACTTAACATGTGATTAGATATTTTTAGGCCTACATCAACCTTCTGCAACTTTTTGCAGTGAACTATTAAAATTAAAATTATGATTAACACTTATTGTTGGCTGACTTACATGTAGCTTAGACTGCTTGATTGACAGTTAAATGTTTGTCGACATGCACAGACATAGATGAATGCAAACGCTATGATAGTCAAGCCTGTGACCAGGTCTGCTTAAATAACCAGGGTGCATACAGTTGTATCTGTAACGCTGGATATCGACTGAAGACTGAGGATCGTAGAACGTGTGAGGGTAAGATAAGCTGAGATCTATCCAGTGCTCTGCCAGGTGGCAGGTCAAAGGAAAAATTCATACACACAACAACTATTTCGCTCTTTAATGAGCACACCATCGATCAACCTAATAAATCCGTCCCATCACAAAGGCTTTCCCTTTTCCACACCTGAAATGATGCCTTTGTTAAAGGAAAATGTAGGTTTCTAAGGTAGTTTCCCATTGCCTTCCTCAGTAAGTTGAGATCTCTCTCTCTCGTCAGGTACCATGTTCATTAAGGACGTAGGCGATCATGGCTCTCCAACTTTGTGGATCTTTTGTAGTGCGCAATATGTTTATCACAGTTCTATTCTTCATTTCTTCTTCAGGTAACTGATTTCGCATCCAGTTGCATAGACTCTCCAGTCTCCATATATGTCTGCCGTGGTCTACTCCTACTTGTTGTTCCTTGAATTTTTCCATTGAGTATCAAATCTTCCAGCCCCTCTTTCCTCATTACATGTCCCAAAAATTCAAGTTGTCGTCTTCGAATGATTTTCATTAATTTTCTGGTGGTATTCGCTCTAATCATTACTGTTTCGTTTGTAACATGATCAATATATGATATACGAAGCATTCTTCTAAAGAACCACATTTCTGCTGCTTTTAATCTTTCTTCCATTTGAGTAGATATTGTCCAACATTCACATCCATAGGTAATTGTAAATATGTTACTTAACATTATTAACTGAGATAGTTATTTATAATTACATTAAAATCTCTCGAGAGACCAGACATCTCTTCACGATGTTTTTAAAAAATCTTCTTTTATTCCACACATGTCAGCCACACGTGTTTACTGGGTTTCCTTGCTTAGATAACTGTATAATTTCTCTTTTCAGCACGCTGCTCCACAGATCTGGAATTCTCTTCCATCCACTTTCGTGCTGCATTCGCGCTCCTTCTTTATCTTCGCATCAACCAAAATTTGTACATTTTGTATTGCATATTTTGTGTTGCATGCACTAGGCCATTGTATATCTAGGGTATGCTCTGTAACTTTTTCGCTATGAGAGATTTCAAGAAATAAACAAATGCATTGTTATTAACCGTCTTTTTCATTTGTGCAGCTTCGTAAGCAAAATTCTCATTGACTGATTGATTGATAATGCTAAGCTATCACAAGAACTTCAAACGCACATGCAAAAAAAGATTTGAACTGGAAAATTCCGTATTAGCGCGTCCAGATCCTGTTAGAATTAGTTCTTGTAAAGGTTAGTAAATCAGACTACACTGAATGATCTTATCCAGTCATCCCTGATATCGTCGTCCGATGATGAAACGGATGTTAAACCCATATATTTATAATTATATTAAATTGTAAACAATTACTTCAACAATAATGCAAAGCTTTTTTTTCTTTTTTTCAATAATAACGTAAAACGATTTTTAATGTCTGATTCCTTGCGAAAGGATACTGTCTGAGACGGACCCGGCTGGGACTCGAACCAGTGACAACATGCTTCTCTTATCAACCAAGTGCCTCACCGACTAGACCATCTAACCGGAATCAATTCTGTAAGCATTTCTTCAATACGAATGCTTACTTAGATTTTGTTTTATTTATTTTTGCCAATTACATCCTCTCTAAGGTTTATGTTATGAGAGTTCGCCTGTCATCACTGATTAAGTGTATCTTTACAGATAATAGTCAAGTAGTCAACGAATTCGTTCAGAACGGTGCTTATAGTTTACTGGCGTGTAATTTTCTAACGGCAGCATCAACAGTGGTTAAATTGAAATTCTGAAATCAAGGGAACGCTAATAGAAAAAAATTCTGGGCCCTTGAACGATAAGGGTAATTCCTTCTGGGCCCCGCAACGCTTATGACTTTTTCTACAGGCCCCTGAACGGCGTTCCCCCGCGTTCCCCTCAATTTAACCACTGCGTGGAAATATCTGAACTCACCTCTACCATAAGCGAATCGCAGTAAAACAGGAAATTAAATGTCTGGTATTCTCAATGATTTGATTTAATTAAGATTCAATGAATTAAAAATGTTCTGTTTGATATCTCTCACAGAGCCGGATAATCAAATGTGGGGGCCCTGTTCAGTTATACTGTGGGGGCCACACCCCCACAGGCTATGGACTGATCTTTGAGTATTTTATTTTCTACTTTTGATTGATTGTTCGTTGATTAATAGCTTAATAAGGCTATTAGTTAGTAATTAATTTTAAAAAGCACTAATGAATTGTGTTTTAATCGTAGCAGAATCTTCAATTGGAACGAAACAGCTGACGTTCCTGTGCGCTAATGCAACCTGCACTGTGGGAGTCGTTGTGGTCGTGCTACTTGTCTATCGCTTCATTGTTAGGCACAGGTTGGACATTTGGCTTCTAGTATAATATACTATTGTCTCGGTTGCTTTTATACAAGTTGTAGTACAGATTTTCTGAGGAAGGCAATGGGAAAGCACCTCGGAGTCGGAAGTCAGAATATATATTCCCAAGAAAAAGGTTACATTTTAGGTGTGGCAAAGGCATAGCCTTTTTGATGGGATCAACTTGATGATCGATTGGGTGCTCATTAGTGAGCGGGATAGCAGACTGCGTTTAAAAATATGTACCTTGGACCTGCCATTTGACAGTACACTAGAGAGAGAGTACAGATTTACAATACAGATTTGTTAGGGTTGTGGGTTGGGTGGTGTGGTTGCAGATCTGTACTACCATTTCAAATCTGTACTACAAGTAGTACGGATACGTCCCGGTTGGATAGCGTAGTCGGTAACACGTTTGCTCGATATGCATGATGTCACGGGCTCGAGTCCCGGCCGGGTCCGTCTCTGACAGTGTCCTAGGATACAGATACGGACGATTGACATGGCTTCACAGTTCTTACAACTTTTGCTGCCGATTCGATTTAAGTAGATGTTCAAAGTGACAACCATCTGTTCGAATGCCCGCCTGTTGCCGTTTCCGGAATGCTAGCACAGCCAGGACAATAGCCTCTGGTGGCAAGACTTCCCAGATTGCCTCCAGCATGCACAGTCTTGAGTATAGCCTTGTTGGTTGGTTTTGTAGTGAACTTGTGTGCTACTCAAGCACAGCGCATCAGTAGTCGAGAAGATTGAGGTCAGGTGAGCTTGGTGGCCATTCATCCTTCTTGACGAACTCCGTCTATGTTGTTCAATCCATTCATGTGCCACCGTTATTTTAATAAGCAATGTTAATTTGTATTTTTAGATTTTATCATAGAAACTCTGTAACTTCTTAATTCTTAATACTTTTCGACAAAATATTGAGGGTGGGTGTCAAAATATCTCCTCTACAAGTGTGTAAAATATTTTGTACAAAATCTTGAGATTGGACGAAGTTATTGAGATTTTCCTAGGAGTTTATTTTTCCCCACCCTGTATAGTTGTTGCCATTTCTTGTGACTTGATGGTTGGTTAACACTGTCTGCATCATGTTAGGTAGGCTTATTTATTAGTCTCCTTTGAAAAATAAATATTAATATACAGAATTACAATGGACAATAATGATAATATTGTCCTCCAGAATATCTATAGGAACAACATGGTGCTCTCTTTAATCTTTATGCATATCAAACAATTAGAATTTAAAGTCTGGTTCCTCACCCGAAGGCGATGTCAGGAAAGCTGATGATGATATTAAAGAAATATAATCTATGTTATCTTTTTTAATTCAGGGATGTTACAGCGTAGTACATTTTATAATCAATCTATCTATCTATCTAGTGCTCTGCCAAGTGGCAGGTCCTGGGCGTCCAATTATTCAGGGGAGTTACAATTACTCAGGGATGTTACAGCGTAGTGCATTTTATAATCAATCTATCTATCTAGTGCTCTGCCAAGTGGCAGGTCCTGGGAGTCCAATTATTCCATAACTCTCTATCGCTATCTTTTCGTTTCATGACATCATATGTTCTACCTCCTCTTAGATCATCTACTGTAACATTCCTATACGGCTGCGTCCTCGTCCTTTTCTTTCATCAAACTTTCCTTCTATAATCTCCTTCATCATACCTTCACCACGCAAGACATGGTCAATCCAATTCTTCTTTCTTCTCATATGGCTATTCTTATTCTTATATCTACTTCACATCTTCCGTCTTCAGTAATCCATGCACCTAGATATTTAAACTTCTTCACCTGTTCTAAATATATATTATATATTATATTCACTGATGCTTGATTATGTTTACCTTAGATTAATTTATTTTTTCGGTACATTTATTTATGTTTACCATTCAATTGGTGCAGATAAACTATATATAAAGTGCAGAAGTCCCAACTTTTTGCATCATGAAATGACGTTTAATATCTATAGCTTAGCCCTATACTTTGGCTTGAAAGGTCTATTATAATAGTTTAAAAGGTCTTGCAGATTCGTAGAGAATTATAGTTTTATATTTAACTTAAAAAGGGAATGAGAGTTTTTCGTGATAGAATCTAGAGGTGAACGTGTAGACAGGGCTGATGAATTGCGATATGCAGCTGTTGCTATAAACGTAACGGGATCTCACAAATAAACAGATCTAAAGACGATATAAGAATTCCTGCACCGGATTGTGAAGAGAGGTCACGAATTGTATCGAAAACTTACAATCAAAGTCATTTTTAATACAATTACAATCGCAATACAATTATAGAACGCGATTTGCATCAAAGATCGCTTGTATTGTGAAATAATAAAGTTCAAAGATATGTCAATATGATGTCCTGTCGGTTAATCGTAGCTAACTGCCCACGCAATTGTAAAATTTAGGATTGATAGGATTATACAATGTAACCTTTAATTTAAAACAATTCTGCTTTGGTCATGTGTGAAATTAAACGGAAATCGTAATCTAATTCATTTCGGCTCTGAGATATTATTTACATAGAGGAGCTATAAAAGGCATCTGTATTGTATCTAGAACCAATTGACCTATAATTATGTGTATTATAATTATATCATTTAATAATTAGAAAATGCATTATTATGTATATGTAGATCTACTGTCTGTAGTGCACTTTACTGGAAATACGACCTTTCCATCTTTCAGACTTACTGTCCCATTCAGACGAACTGATTCTGCATATTTCTTTCCTACGTGACACTTAGGCTTGTTATTAATGGTAGCTCTATAATAGTTGCAATCTGGTTACAGTGATTAGTAAACCGTGATAATCATTTCTATTCGGTTTGCTGATGCAGTCGTCAGAGTAACTTGGCAATAGTTATCCAGCGGCGGCGCCAGAAATGTTTTCCAACAAGGGCAAGACCTGGGCAGAGAAAATTATTAAAATTATTTATTATATTATAATTATTAGAATTATTATGTAATAGTCATGCCGCGAGACGCGTCAAAGATATATGGTTTTGTTATATTTACTGAGGTAACTGCCTGGGCTTGCCCCGGCCTGGCGCCGTCTCTGGTGTTATCACATTTACTAGTTAAACTGGAGTTAATAGCGTCGGATTCATTGCTGGAACATTTCATCTCTCACATAGACTTTAATCATTCAGCGCTTCAGTGTAATCTTCCAACGATTCATGGTTGCAAATCCACATTATAGAGAAACAACGAATCCGAAATATTATGCGATGGTTGGTTGTCAGTATTACATGCGCTAGAATAATCTGCTTTATTTTAGAAAAAATACAATACAAATACAATACAAACTTCTACAATAGAAATACTCGTGCAGTTTATTCGAAATTCAAATGATTATGAAATGTATCATGAAACGATTTATAGCGCAGAAATGTTTCTGCAAAATCAGTAACCTGAAACAAACTGTTATATAATTAACATACAAACTGTTAAATAACTGCCGAGCTGTTGTTGAAATTAAGTATAGAAAACTAGCAGAAATATCTGCCAAACTATAAAATAACTATGAAGCTGTAAAAAGCTAATAAACTAAAACAATTGCTTTAACCTGTCAATGAATTGAGACTTCTTGAATATATGAACTAGAAAAACTATCACAAGATCTCATCATCATTTATTATTATTATTGTTATCAACGACAATAGTTATATTGTGGTCTACCACTACTATGGCGGAACCATGTACTACTTTATAATTGCAGGCAGTACAATATTTAGTATGTTATAGATGCAAAGGCCATTGGTCAATTACACCTTTACAATAATGTGAGCCATTAGCAACCAAATCGGAACGATTAACTGACCAGGCACCGATGACACATCTTACCCAAGGGGCCTGGCGATTTAGAGTCATATATGCAGCATCCTGTCGAATATGAATCTGATATCCGTAGATCATGCGAAATCATCCCGATTTGTTTTGTTCGTATTGCAGAATTACATACCTTCAGCATAATTATTCTCTCTGTGAAGCTCCTCTTTGTCGGCACTTGATATCTTGCTAGGCTGATAACCTTTATCCATGAACGCACTCTTCAGAACAAATCTTATCAGCGTGAACACCTTTACATGTCTGCCACTTCTGATACACAATGTCTAAAAAATGTAGTATCTACAATTATTCTACATCTATTTTTCTCCTCGTTCAATGCATTAAAGTTTGTGCTGATGGTCTAACTGCTTGTAGCTTCATACTCTTCAAGAAATTAACGTCCCATCCTGGGTAAAAAACGGAGATTAAAAGCTCGTTGAATTGTATTGGTATTGGTGAAGATTAATTACAACTATAGTTGCGAAGATATGGCCCATTAAACACAGACTAATATGTATTAATGTTGAATAAAATTATAATCGTTAAACGCGTATTGTATTATATTCTATTTTTCAAATATTTGAACATTTAACTAGATCTGTATTTGAAGAAATATTTTAGATTTTAAACACTTTATCCTTAATAACCTCTCTAGATTTTGAAAGCCAGCGCAGCCCTATTATCTATTCAACTCAATCAATTGGACAGATGAAGTCTGAGGAACAACCACTTCGCTTTGCCATATTCAGCGGAATCTGATAATAAGCTCTCAATTAGTTTTGAAGCTGCTTTATTTCGCACAGGATAAATTTTGAGGATACACTTTATCTGGAGAGCGTCAAGGGTCTAATGGCATCACAGCGCCTAGGAAGCATGAGATCGTGGGTTCAACTGCCCAGCTGTGGAGACCATTGCAAGTTGCAATCCTTTAGCATGCAGCAGCTCCTTTACTTTCGATTACTATAAGGTCCATCTCTCGATTACATAATCTACATGTCCATCGTAACCAACATTACTTTTACAGGTAGAAGGTTGATTAAATGGCTTGGCTAGCTCTAATATTGTATTGCAAGTTTATTTGAGGGAGCTCTTCGTCAAAATTGCCCCCAAAAAATGACAACACATCAAATTGTGATGTCTTCAGTTGGAACCTCATGGAAGGCACATAATCCCCTGTCTACGTCACCAGGGTAATCGATATGGTACAAATGTTAAGAGAGACATAATATATACTTGAGAGGCTTATGTCATATATAAGCTTAATTCTTGTAATAGTTTATAGCTTGTATATGACTTATGTTGAAGTAAGATTGCGAAATACAGTTTAACTGAAGTCAGGTACGCCGATGTGGGGAGAAATTCAGAGGAGAGCACTTGATCCCCCCCCCCCACCCAAAGTCATCTTGTAAAATAACTATATGAATTTCTTATTAAGCCTTTATAATAATTAAGCGTTTATTGCATTTTTACAAAATTACATAAAGTGTCCCCTCCGAGATTAAAGTCCCCCCGAATATTACATCCTGACTGCGCCACTGACTGAAGTAATATTCTGCTCATCTGGCGTGATTGATGGCGGGTTCTGCTGAGCACTTGAAGCCTTTCTCAATAGTTTTACAGACTCGCAGCAAAACTACACTTTTTCTATTATCATAATAATCAGCTTCTGATCATTGTGTACGGCTGCTTCCAGGACGTTGTTCTATTTAGACCACACAGGCCTTTTAAAACATTAAATAAAATACGTAAAGTTTCTGGATTGTGTTACGTGGTGTAAATTTGGAGCATAAAGTTGAAAGATAAAAGAGCATCACGTCGACCAAGTAGGACAAACTCGTATACTCCTATTGCAATTGGTATCTTCCCCCATCTCTCTCTTTCTCTCTCTCTCTCTCTCTCTCTCCTGCACAAGCAATGGCATTTCCATGGAACATATTTCATTCCATCTCGCTCATTACTGCCTCATTAATGAGCACGCCCTTGATCAAAGGGCGTTCTCATATATTAAGATATCCTTTTAGGTATGGCAAGACAAAGTTTCTTTTAAGAAATCATTCTATTGATGATTTCTTTAAAAAGGCTTATTGATCTAGACTTGTAAGAAATTTTAGGCATATTTTACGTCATCCCAAGTCAAATTGTAGCAGTTACTTGGCAAACTTTTGGTCCTCTCTCCCAGAGAATTAAGACCAAGTCTCCGACACTGCTCCTAGAAGACAAGACATGATCTACCGTTGTGAAAATGGACGTCAAATATTTAGACTGATAGGCCTATATTGTAACTAAAAAAAGTATTCTACTTATGCAGTCTTACGGCATAAATAAATATCAATCAAGAGTATTAGTTGAAGAATTTTACTGTTTAATTTCACTAGTCAACAAAATTTAACTTGTACATTTATATTTAATGCTCTGCATAATATTTTAACTAAAATGTTTAAATCATCAATCAATAAATCAATCAATCAACCCTTTCAAAGCCACAACAGTGGAAGTCTATGCCTATGCTTAAGATTAAAATGTGACCAATTTGTCCCGGTTGGATAGCGTAGTCGGTAACGCGTTTGCCCAATGAGCAGGCTGTCACAGGTTCGAGTCCTAGCCGGATCCGTCTCTGACAGTATCCTTCGATACGGAAACAGACGTTTAACTTAGCTTAACAGTTTTTTAATAGCTTTTTCAATATGTTTTCAAAAGAAGAATTAAAGCCGTATTTAACGTCAGTTTCGCGGCCACAAGTATCCACATTAGTGACGTGCGAGCGCTGGATTCGAACCGTCCATCTACAAAGCCACATTCAAACGCTGAACCAAAACCGCTACAGGATTGAGCCAGTCATTGCTCACACGCGTATCTACATGACGACCTGTCTATTTCTTATTTTACTTCAAAATAGAAACAAATTCCGCACGATTCTTACCTCTCCTCTCGCTCGTTAGTTATCGCACCAAATCAAATAACGGTTTAACGTCCGGTTTATATCTAGACGACGATAACAGGGACATCTCAGACAGCATAGGTCACACAAGCTGGTCTCCCGAACGCAGCCGGAAAATATGAAGATACGAGTCTTCAATATAGAAGTTGTCATGGGCTAAAATGTGATTTACCTTCACCTTCCTTATAAGTCATCTTTTTCAAACGCGCAGTGTGTGGTACTTAATCATAGGAAATTGTATAACTAAAATAAATATATAATAATTACAATTGAATAAGTTAAAGGCCCGAAAGCCTTATGGTTGAGTAGCAGAGAATGCAATAATTGTAGACTAGCTATACTAGCTAGAAGGATAACTTGACACTATAAGGCCATAATAGCTTCAGACAACGCGGAAATAGTTGACTTTCAACAAGTCAAGCGCATCACACCAGGTTCGTCAGAGGTCGCCGGCCCAATTTTCTGCTCTGACGACTGAAATAAGTCAGATAAACTGGGACTGCATAACTAACAGTTCTGAACCATCGCAAGCTTTCGATAACTTTTATTCAATTGTTTTGGCACTATTGGATAAATGTTTTCCATTACGTTCTGTTACTCTAACATCTAGGGATCCATATTTCGTAACTCCATATATTAAACTAATGCTCAGGGAAAAAATAAACTTGTGAGAGCAGGAAAGCAGGAGGAAGCAGATTCCTTAGCCCTAAAAATTCAAAAATTGATATCGGACCAAAATTTAACCACTCTCAAAGATGTTGGCATTGACAATGCCGCCGACATGTGGAAAAGGGT
>JAQFZF010003804.1:0-11062 GCA_034695365.1 Enchytraeus norvegicus
AATGATCTGTTGTACGTGTATAGGCTTTGTCATGTTCTGCTGTACCTATGTAGAAGTTGGAGATAACGCTGAAAGAGGAGCGACGTCGCGGAGACACTAAGAACAGCCTGACTCTCTCTGAGCGGACAAGCATCTCTCTACAGACTGGACTAAGATATATCCGTGCTCTGCTGGCAGCCATGAATCCCCTTGTGCCTCGTTTATTTTGATGTTAGGACGTCCCTAACATAATGCTTGGATGAAGAATGGGACGTTAAACCTTAAGTATTATATATTTATTATTATTTAATATTCTTCAAATGTAGTAGGGATATTGACACGAGAGGGGGTATTGACACGAGAGGGGGTATTGACACGAGAGGTGGTATTGACACGAGAGGGGGTATTGACACGAGAGGGGATATTGACACGAGAGGGGGTATTGACACGAGAGGGGATATTGACACGAGAGGGGGTATTGACACGAGAGGGGGTATTACAAATCATGACCGCTCTCACTTGTACTGAAGCTTAGACGTTTTTCTGTTGTAAATTGTCATTCATGCCTTGGACTTGCCATCAGGCCTAGAGATCAGTGGCGTCACTAGGGGGGGGGGGTCCGGGGCCCCGGGTGACACCATCGCAGGTGGTGACACCAAATAAAAAGATTTTTTTACATCACAAATATTTTTTTATTTATACAAAATCACCGAACAGATATAATTTCCTCCCACCGCCGGCGATACCATTTTTTATTGTACTGTATATTTATGTACTGTTTATAAGAACGATAGTTTTCGCCGGCCAGTCTATGTTATAGACTTTAGAGAAAGGGGGTGTTCGAAAGAGGTATGACCGTGTGAGTGATTGATTGATTGTAGTCTAGATTGTGTGTGTGTGGGGGGGGGGGGGTGACACAATTACCACACACACCGGGTGACACCAAACCTAGCGACGCCTCTGCTAGAGATAAGTTTGAAGACACATCCAATAAACTCTTATATGGCTCACTTTTAAGTCACCACTTACGAACACGTGCAATTTTCGATGGGTCTCTATCAGTGTCGGGTCAACACTAGGGCTGGAGGCCATACCACAACCGATGGATCGACAGGGGGCCGTACACAACAACCGATGTGGCAGGACCTAGGCTGGAACTTTTGAACGTTCAATCTGTCAATTACACAGACAGAAGTAAGTCATGGAGCAGAACACTCGCGGAGTTTTCTCTGCTGATTCACCTGGGATTCAGTCCTGGATCACTTGCTTCCGAGGCGAACACTCTACCGCTGTCGTCAAATATTTCTATAAGATATCTACATCAATTTCCAAGGACTGTCCTATAGGATTGGTAGGGCATAGGCTTTTGGCCAAGATATCAAGGATGGCAAGTTCTGGAATAACGACGATCACGCTCCCATTTGTCTCACCTCTGACTAGGAACCAGTCTGTCAAGCATCCAGCCTGACTGTCATATGTCCTTAGTTAAAATCCTAGTTAAAATCCTAGGGCTAAGGAGTCACTGATATCGCCTATAGGTCGCGAAACTGATTATAAATGTGTTATAACTTTCTTAGCCGCACTTGATTTGATTTAGGCACACGTATCCTATAGGCCTATAGAAGTTCAAATAAGAACTCAGCCAATCCTCTGATTCTCCAACTTGATTTCCCTTTCCTTCACGTTTAACTTTAGAGCATTTTAATACTTATGATGGGTGGATGGTGTTAGGCAAAGCGGATCGCGTCACATCAGATATATCGCAAAAATTGTGTTTAACTCAACGATACCTCTTTATTGTTATATTAGTGCTAGAAATATTGTTCGGCTCTATAACATTGTTTTAACTGCCGGTGGCAGTAGTCTAGTGGTTAGCCTGGTACGCTCAAGCGAAAGGTGATTGCAGAGGCATGGGTTCAAAAGGGGGTTAGATTACAATAATAATATAACGCCACCAGTACTGGTTAATTTGTGTATCTGCGCTTGCAGCATTAGTGAGCTCCCTACGGCAAAGATACGATTAACCAGTGGGAAGGCAGACTATAAAAAATACCAAAAACAGCAACTAAGAAAGGAAACCATGTAAGCATAGTGCATCTGACATGTGTCTAAATAAAAGAAAATTTAAAAAACTGTCATGCATTCTGTTTTGATTCTGGAATAATTTTAAACTTAAAGAACTTGGCCTATTTATGAATTTTAGAGTTGCCGTCATCCAAAGCCGATATGTTCCTTTGCGGTACACATTTTGGTTTTAAGAAAGGTTATCAGCGAAACAATTGGTGTAATGAGGGCCGTCTGTGAACGCAGTTTGGAACACAGTAAAGAGGTCTTCATATGCTTTGTTGATTTTTGGAGAGGCCTTTGATAGAATAAACTGGGTGAAGATGCTAGATATATTGAAAAATATAGGTGTGGACTAGAGAGAAAGAGACTACTGATGAAGACAATGACTAATACATGAAATGAATAATAAATGACTAATTAATACATGAATCAGAAAAGTGTTGTCAAAATTCAAAGAGTGAATTCAAGCTTTGACATTTGATGGAAGGTGAAATAGAACGTGCAGTGAGGCGAATGGATCATATGTGGATATGAAAACAGAAACGGAGGCTAGAGAGGTCAATCCAGTCGCCACAATCAATCCAGTGCTCTGCCACGTGGCAGGTCCAAGGCAAAAATTCATACACACAATCAACTATCTCACAAAGGCTTTGCATTTTCCACACCTAAAATGGTGTCTATTTTCAAGTAAAATATAGGTTTCTAAAGTGGTTTTTCATTGCCTTGCTCAGTATATGCGTTAGTCGGTTCTTACGAAGCACGGGCAGTTATCGGTTGGACTATTCTCAAATATCCCGGACCCAACACGGGAAAGAGAGGTATGGATGCATGTACCCGCCATACACTGAGAGAGAAGAGAGAGAGAGACAGAGACAGAGACAGAGACAGAGACAGAGACAGAGAGAGAGAGAGAGAGAGAGAGAGTTGACGCACTTTTGCATAGCATCATCCTATTATGTATGGTACGCTTCATTATTTTTCGCTTATTGCCTTATTTATCTCGTCAGGATGTGTTTTAGCAATATGATGCTTCAATACTTCTTGATGTAATAATCCAAACGATTTTCCATATTCGAAGCACAGGTGGGTCTTCTTTCCAAGATAAACTGCATCACGATGCCTATTCAGATCACATAGGGTCACATAGATGTATAGAGTGCAATCGTGTGACTTATGTGATTTTTTGTTTAGATGTACTGAATGAAAATGCCAAGCTCTTGATTTCTATTCGGGCGATGGAACTGTGCTCGCATCTCGAGCAGTGGTATAGATGTGCCCCGGAGTGGGCAAATACGTAATGTTGTTTCAGAATTGATTGCAACTTGAAACTGTTGCCGCACTCCTGCACTTGTATGATTTAACTTTAGGCTGACTGCTTTCCAAATCTTTGAATGGTTTTGAAGAAAGATGACGAATCGTTACGTGAGACTTAACACCTCCCCCAGACTGGAATTTGAGTGACCAATTGGTCCATAATACAGAAATCATAGCAACATACCCATCAACTCTCCACTGCCGTATCCGCTTCACTCGCCCCTTACGAACACGCGCAGTTGTCGGTGGAACCAATTCTCAATTTTCCTGAACCCACTCGGGAAAATTTTGAGTATCTCTTTAATAAATTAATCAGTTAATAAAAGTTACACGTAAATGAAGACAAAGAGTTACCTATATAAAGAGTCTAAGTGATTGGATGAACGCAGAAGAAATAGAAATGATAAGAACATCAAGAGACAGAGAATAATGGAATACCATGACCGTCAACGGCGGGAGCCGGCAGGATACTTGAAAGAATTATACTATTATAAATATTATTTTATGCTCGTATATTGTATGAACAGTGATTCTCACAGGGTTGTCTAACCCTGTTTGGTTGGCTAACCCTGTTTGATTGTCTAACCCTGTTTGGTTGTCTAACCGTTCTTGGTGTCTAATAAAGAGAGAGAAAAAAATACAGCTTGATCTATGATCTGAAACAGAGAAAAGAATGAGACAAATAGAGAAAGTTCTTTTTCCAAGTTCGTTGATCTAACTAATAAACAAATGTTGTTTGTAAACAAAAAAGGTTTATGTAATTTTGCATATTAACCTAATTAGACATATCTATTATTCACTTTATTTAACGCATGTTTCTTAATTCAGTAGCCTATGCCATTATAGGGCTCTCGTAGCAATCTGCACCTGTGCCGATTTTCAAATTTCAGATTTTGTCAAAATTTTCATTTTGGATTAGGGTAGGGGTTGATGATTGGACTTGCCCTAACCTACAACCAAAGACTAAAATAAGCCCTTAGTGGACATTTGAGGAAATATCAAATCGCTACAGATACAGATTCCTATGATGTCCCATTATCGTCCCATGCACGCACTATTAGATTATTAAATGGATACTCTAATAAATTCTAATTAATTTTCATCGGACTTAGACCTGTACTAATCGGTCTTAAAATCGGCCTGAAGATTTTTTAACTGAGTAGCTTGATTATAGACCTCTGGTTCAGGAATCTATTTCTAACTTGTATTCAGCAGTTTAAATAAACACATACTTTTTCAAATAATTTGAAATGAACACCTTCCAATGGCTATCTAGACTATTCTTAAAGCAATTAATTGGCTTGGCCTCCACAGCCAAAGAGGGCAACTTACTACTTTCATTCATTCATTCATTCAACTCTTTCCTAAACTATGTCCTTTTATTTTACGATGTCTAACAATGTTTCTATTTGTGTAGTGTTTTCTAAGCTTTTTCTAGTGTGGATGCTGATCAATATAGATGTATTAGGGGTGCAAGCCTGTGTCCATATAGGCCTATACTAGTTAAGTTAAGTTAATAAGTGTTCTAAGTATACAGGTTGATAGTTTGGTTATTTCTAAATCTGACAATTATTTTGACATATATTTAGGAATTATATACAATTATATTGACATATATGTGTGGACATGTCTTTCACTCAGAATCAATGAAATGTTAAGGTCTATCTACTGATCCTTCTTGATAGAACAAGAATACAGAGTTTATAGTCCCCCATCAGTAATGGAGCTTTCAGTGGAAACTACCGCACCAGTGACCGAGTCTGCCAAATCTATGGTAAATAATAAATTGTGAATTTTTAATAGTGGAGCTTACACAAATTAACCTAATAAGTTCTGTTTGCACTGTATCCTTAACAAAAATAATATAAAGTTCAAAAAGTATGCTAGACTAATTGAGGCACTGCAGTGAAGGGCAGAGTAGCTTGGGTCATTGCTTCTATGTACTAGACCTATTGGTCGCTCAAATTCCAGACTTGCGGAGGCTTTGCTACATCATATGTGGCCTGTGGCCGATCTAAAAATTTCTGAGGGGAGGGCAAATATATGCACTTTTTTCGAGGGGGTAAGTCATGTCGAGGGGGGCCAAGGCTCCAAAATAGGTGTTTTAATGGATCAAATTACAAAAAAAATTCAAATCGAGGTCAAGGGCATGGCCCACCCCCGCCCCCCATAAATCCGCGCCTGTGTGGCCTATGGCAGGCTAGACTATGGTGCTCTTGATTGTTCAAGGGTCTCGGAGATATCTTGTATATACAGAGGGCGAGAGGTGGATCTAGGAATTTCATTTGTATTGTATTGTATGCTTTCAGTTTTAGTCATGAATATTTCTTTATAATATAATTTGTATACAGAAATGTTTGTTTAATGTGCTTAATTCAATGTATTAAAATAGCCTATATAGTATATCCTTGCTTACAGAGCAACAGAACTTATCCTATTTACTTATCTTCCCAGGCCTGTTATACTTTATCAAACTGACAAATACTGTATCTGTCAGCAATAATTTTTTGCCAGGGATGGGGGTGGTACTTCCCATCCTATGTGGCCCTGTTGATATCATTTGGCCCCTGGCCTTTTAGATGTGACGATGTCATTCAGCATTAATCCAACTGTATTGTGTAAGGCTAACTTTTATGTAAATCTGACCAGCAGGGGCGTCTATGCCTATACCTGCTGCGCCATGAGAAAAATTGGAAGAGAGTGGAAAAGTCTTGTCTGGACACAATCCTTCATCGATAACGATGCTTGCAGGCAGTGGCGAATTAAGAAATGTTGAAGCCCTGGGCCCAATTTATAAGTTTAAAGAGAGCAATATTTTTTTCTCGCTTTGCTCGCTAAATTTGCTTGCTTTATTCAAAATTTTGCGCATGGAGCAAGTGACATTTTTAGGGGGGCTCGCTTCTTTTTCACTAAATTTTGTTTTTCACATTTTGAGACATCGCATAGGCCTACAGATTTTTTATTGAGGAACACTCTAACAATATATTGCCATTTTAATAAACAAAATAGAGGGGGAAAGAGGGAATTGTCGACACAGAAGTACACTCCCACTCAACTACCCCACCCCTAAATGAAAACCGTGCATGCCGATAAGGTTTAAAAAACACTTGTACCCCTGTTTCTGGATAACTTTTTTTGGCAGGGACTGTTGCGCCACAAGATCACTTCAAATTTGGGGGGATAGACACCACTGCTGACTAGTAAATGGTGGTCCCAAATTATTCATATAGTTAGAAATTCGTCCCTTTGTCATATTTGTTTCAACTATTGTCTTACGGTCTGGTGAGGCCTGGGTTAGGACTAGTCCCATACCTTAACCTATACCATAACCCTAACTTAAAAATGCACTATTTGTTTGCGTACAATGTATTTCAGTTTCTGATACATAATACATATAATTGTACACGGTGCTACATGCATATTGTCAACTCAAGAATAGACTCAAAATTGTATTTTGTGCACACATAGAATTTTGTTGTCATATATTTGAAAATATAATATTTAAACTAAAAAGATTAATTAATTATTGTTAATTCCATAAATGCTCACACATCAAATAAAAATATGCTTTACACTATTGATATCTCTTAGATATGGCAAACATGACAAATCAATTAAAATAGCGATCAATAAAAGGGAGTAGTCTGAATTATAATATTTTAAACTAAAATGAAAACCAATAAGGTTAGGAGTCATGGAGTGGTGATACAAGTCATCCTTGACTTCCTGAACCCTTGTAATCAGGTCAGGTTTAAGCAATCCTAGTTTTACCGTAGGAGCGCACTAATGCAGCAACCACTTGTAGCCTGCTAGGCACTGTGCCAAGGGGTGCTGGTGTTATTATTTTAGACTGACCCGGATTTGATTCAAGGACTCTTCAATCACGTACTCTGGAGTGCACCATTCTAACCAGTCATCCACTGCACCTCCATGCATTGGTCCCAAATTAAATATCGTTCATGATTTTGCTCATGATAGGCATGCAGGAATGTTGTACAGGGGTCGTATTGATTAATTGTATCACTTGTACATTGGTGTTTTGAACTGCAGCATAAGTGTGATGTTGACGGCTGTGTTAAAGAGTTTCAGAGTCTGTCAGGTCTGAGACGCCATCGTCAACACTACCACCCAGCATATGTTGCTCTAGAGGCCAGGATTCACTGCCCAGGTAATGCTGTCATGTATTGGCTGAGCCAGTAGTGCATCGGCTAAGTGCCCAACTCACGTTCTATAGGTACTTAGTTCCAATCTCATAGCTCACCTGCAACTGATGTGGCCGTTTTGGCATGAAGCTGACATTAAATGTGGCTTTAATTTTTTAGCCTAGGCTGGTACACCGTATACAGGACGCATAAAAAAAGAACCCCCTACGAATTTTTTATTTAATTTTCTCGCCATCTTGAGTCAACATTTTTTTAGAAAGTGTATAACTCGGCCGCTAGATCAAATATATCAATGAAATTTGTTACGAAGGTATAAAATTGGTCCAAGAATGATCCTAGAAATTTTTTATATTGCAAACAGACTCCAGGTGGCAAATTATAAAAAAGATTGTAGGAGGTTCCTTTTTTGGCGCACCCTATATATCAGTCTGATGTGCTATATAGCACATTGCTTTTATATTGTTCATTGCTATACATATTGTTCAAATCTTAACCCAAACTCAAATCTCAACCCCAAAACTTAAAGCAAAAATGAAACGTAAAGAAAAGCAATATATATTGCTCTATTTAATATATTTTAGCATATTTTCTTACGTTTCAATTTTGCTTTAATTTTTGGGGTTGAGATTTGACATTGGATTAATATTTGAACAATATATATAGCAATAGAGAGCAAAGTTTTCTGGCGGCATCTCAAAGGTCTCAAAAGCCGGGCATTGAACCCGCAACCTCATATATCCGCCGCTGTGTTGCCAATAGTCCGTGGTCTAGTATCATAATCATAATCAAACAACAAGTTATCATAATTTATTGCCAAGATCCTTGAAGTATTAGCTTGATTAATTGTTATATTCCAAGTTTAATCCATAATTGCTGTATTATGCAACATCCGTGTTGTTATATTACATGTGATGTCACGTTCAAATGTTTACATTATATGAAGGTTTCATTTAGCAACGACATTATCCAGTGATTGAGGATTACATTTATATCGTAAACACAAACCGGGCTTGATGTTTTGATTGTAGAAGGAGGCTGCAGCTTGATGGTGGGAGGCTACAATGACCTACTTCAACATCTTGCTTCAGCTCATTCAATCATCCTACCTCCAGACCAGCAGCTGCTGTTCAAAGATGCTAAAGGTTAGTTACACAGATGTCTTGTGTTAGAAGAAGAGTTTATATCATTATAGTTAAAAGTACATAAATAGACAAAATAATAGTAATAATAATTAAAATAGAAGTTTTGGACGTCAAATATAGCGTACCAGCGGTGTTATTATTTTGGTAGTCTGATCTGGGTTTGACTATCATCTCATCTTGCACCAAAGCGCACCACTGAACCTTCTACAAAACTTCAGACATCCCATACTAACCAACCATACTAGACAGGTTACAAAAGTACATTTCAAATGCCGTAAAAATGGCGGTAAGCAGAATATAAGTTATGTTTTACAAGTCTTGAGATTTTAACAATTGGGCCAAATGTTGTTATATTGCAAATAGACCTATCCATTCCAGCTGAATCAGGTTAGTGGTAACTTCGTAATCATAAGCATTTCTTTTGTAGCCAAGTCTACATTATATACTATTTAGTGATGTTAATACCGGATTTTTTCTCAAACCGGTTTTCGATTGTCTGAGACCGGTATTCGATTCGAAAACCGGTTTTCTTTGCTGGCAGAGAAATATATTATTACCATTTAAATTATTAGAGCCTACATAATGCAGTTATAATTCCGATAGGACGGGCAGACGATGAGACGTACACCTATTCAAACATTGGTTTGTAACTATATAGGCTACTGTACAACTGTATTAAAACTATCACAGCCCGATGTTGTTAAGTAAATTACAGTGGCTGATCATCAGTGTCTGGAGCATTGCATTGAACATTATTATTCCTCTTCTATATCCAATTATTATATTTATTGCCTTTGCGCATCTCACTCTTTACAGTGCTCTAACACCAAATCCGGTATTCCATTTCGAAAACACAGAACCAGAAAACGGTTTACCGGATTTCGTTTGTCATCCCTAATACTATTGTATGTTTTGTAAATACTATTTACTATTAATTAATTGTTTATACTTGTCATCGTTTAGCGACGAAGAAATGGTAGTTATATATTTTCTGATAGATTCTAATGTGACGAAGAAATGGTAGTTATATATTTTCTGATAGATTCTAATTTCATTTAAAATTACTGCTTTGCTCATATGTTGTAAAGTAGTCTCTAAAACCGGTTTTGGTCATGATATATTAATTTTCATTTCTAAAAATAAGTCAGGTAATAATTCTATAATGGCAGCAGTTGGCTTACATTTACCTAGACATTCTTTTGGTAATTCAATAATAATTTAATGTCCGCATTCATTATCTAGCAATGACATCAGGGACGCCACTAGCTATTCAAATTTGGAATGAATCCAAGCTTTCTCGCCAAATAACATAGTTATGCTATTATTAATGTATCATTCATATTGCGAAAGTGATAAAAAATTCAACTTTAGCCAACTTTTTGACTGATTGACTGATTATATAGCGCTTCTGAGACTTAGTAAGATGTGCTCGTTATGAATTTATAATTGAATACATTGCGAAAGCACCCGTACTTGTTAGGAATATAGAGGTACCTGTAAGTGACTCTGTTTCATTGATTGATTGATTGATTTGTTAGACTTTGGGATGTGGAAGATGCAGCAGGAGACCATGAACCTGTGCCTGTTCTCAGCCAAATGCGGTAGACGTCCGGTTCCCAGCGGCGACCATGTTCAAAGGTTAAACTGCCACCGCACCGGGTCCAAGCGAGAAATCCCACGCAAGAGCACCAGGAAGGTTACATATCACTGTTTAGACATTATCTATTGGATATCTGCATGTATACTATTAAATTTATTTTATTCTATTATTTTATTTTGTTATAATATTTATGCAGTTGGATAGTTGTGCAGTTGTGCAGATGGGTTTGAGTAGAATAGTTGGAATATTTGTCACGGTTGGATAAAAGTAGCGCGCTTGCGTGATGAGCAGGAGGTCATGGGTTTCAGTCCCATACAGCCGGGTCCATCAGTATCTGGATATGGAAACAAACTTTAAATTTGACTTTTAGCTTTCTTCTTCTAAGTTCAAAATATAAAAGCTTAATTTAACTAATATACCATTTAAATAAAGAAATCGCAGGCATCTTTGTCATTTCCTGTTATTTGCTGCTTTAGATATTTAAGGCTGTAAGAATGTTAATATGTCACATGGGAGGTGAGTGCATTAAAATATTTTGTGCAATATATTGAATTGTTTATTATACAGCCTACTTGTTTGTGTAATCAAAATTAAATTAATAAACTAAATGCATCTTGCCACGCCACATCGTGTGTGACCTATGGCAGGTTGGATAACTTTTCCCTTCACTGTTCCAAAAAGTGCCTCTGAGAAACCTATTATATAGAAGCGCTATAAAATCAGGGTGCTCAGCACTCAGGGAAAACAGGGAAAAGTCAGGGAATTTGATGTCAAGTCAGGGAAAAAATTTGATAGTT
>JAQFZF010003805.1:0-11059 GCA_034695365.1 Enchytraeus norvegicus
TATCATAAATCGTATACATTCAGATGTTACACGAATCAGTAATCCCACATTTAACTGTGGCAGTGTTGTAGATAGGCTTGGTTGCACAAGTCGTGCGGTGTCGATTTTACTCAAAAGCAGCCGATGACGACCAACAACATATTTTAGAGACCTCGGCGAACCACTTGGAAAGAGTCCGCGACCCACCTGTGGGTCGCGACCCACAGTTTGAGAAACACTGCTCTAGATGATACAAATCCATTCTAAAATGAAAATAGAACTAATATTTACAAAGCAACTATTTATAACAGCAATACAACTGTGTTGTGTTCAATGCTGTCAACACAACTTCCTTGTGACTATTACATAAATAAATAACATTTCAGCAAATTATAAAAACTACACCAAATCTTGTCTGCAGTATGCGTAATAAAATAAGTATAAAAGCAGATGTCTTGGCAAAATATTACTAATGATTACAAATGACTGAATGCAACAACCCGTATTTATACACAGCAAAATGCAAAATTATTTTACCTGTTGCATACGATTTGCTTTTTCTTGTTGGCGTGATTGTTTCTGCTTCTCCTTCAGCTCGTGTTGCTGCATAGCTGTGACGAGAAAGAAAGATATACTTCGTTATTTTCTAACCACAAATTATTTCGCTGAAAAATTTGCGCATGAATTGCGCACAGTTATTTACGCTACGTATAAATTTGTTCAACGAGCAAAGACGCGACAAATAAAGGAGACGACAGTCTACAACGATGTCATCATGTAGCGAATACGTGAACATGAACGGTTGTCAGGTTTAAAACTACACAGATAATGAAATAAATAAAATAAAATCGAATCATAGTTTTAATTCAGACAAACACTAAGGTCCAAATGGAATAAATTAAAATAAAGATCAAGAGCATAATTATTGCAAACGGTATAAAATTACAATTACAATAAAAATATAAATTACAATTAATTAAAATTACAAGAAAAAGAACAGTCAGTGATCAATAGATATCAATAATGTAATCTCAATCTTCTCATTAAAACTGATACATAGGAACATGATGCGTGCCATCACCTTTCATCTGACGAGCTTTCAGCAATTCTTCTTTCTGCATCTGCTTCTCTTCCTTCTTTTTCTGTCTCATTTCTGCTTCTTTCCTCGACAACTCAGCTGTATCAGAAACAACAATGTTGCATTCTAACTGGCATCACAGAGCATCGTGAGAAATTGATTAAACATAGAAAATTATGAATTGCTCTCTGTCCGCTTGAGATTTGCAGGGTGGTACGCCTATTTGTGGTCTAAAAATGTTGTGAATCTGTGATGAGTAAAGTAAATCTTGCGGGCCAAAAATCTGACCAAAAACAAGTTTTCGTTCGCTATAATTATTCACACAATAGTCAAGAATGACTATCCAATAAACATATCCAATTTTGTAGATTATTGACGCCAAAGTATCAGTTCAATAACAACCAACCTTTTTGTTGCAGCCTGTATTCTGCTGCATACTTGCTCGCCAGCGTCTCTTGAGAAGTGTACTGCCGAAGATGATTCTGATTGTACGCCATCTGCCGATCTCTCTCCCGCTTCTCCGCAGCTTTCTGACGTTGAGCAGAAATGAGCATGTACCTCGCTAACACATCATCGTCGTTCAGTGATATGAACTTCTCTTCAACTTTATCCTAAAATTTAGACAACAAGGACGTCGTCAAAGTACAATATAGGACATTGTGGTACTATCGTAATCATAATAATAGCGTATCCGCTGATCTGAAACCAATTTAATAATATATTGATACTAATAGTTCAAGAATTCATTTCTTTCGATTTCAAAATTTGCAGAAATGCCTGAATTTCATTCAATAAATTTTCAAATTCATTACAATCTATAAGATAGGAGGCGACTTCCAAAATATTCCGCATCTCGAACTCAATAATATGTTAGACCGCATACATTTTCTGAGAATGAAATTCGTAAAAATCCTAGAACTATAAATAATTTAATATATAGGCCTAACTATTTTTCCTCTCGTGTTTGAAATAACTACCTTTTCGTAGAACTTTCCAAGACAACATCGAGTACTGAACGAGAAGTTTTCATGGTTGAATTGATCTACAGCTCTTGAGGTCTCAGAATTCTCAGGCATCTTCAACGATTCTGCCTTCAGGTACTGAAAAACATTAGAAAATTACAGAAATTTATAAAATTCTGAAAAATGTACTAAATTATCAACCACAAAAAAAGTGCACAGTAAGTCTTGCCTCCAAGCCGAAAGTAAGAACTGATTTCTCAATCGCTCCTAATTAAAATGGCGTGATTGCACTATAGGTAGCTACTAATGTATCTTTTTGTTTTCCCCAGGTCGTTGCAGTTAGTGATTTGAGAATGTTTATGGATTTACTGGCTGTTTTACATGTTGTTGGTATGTTTGTTGAAAGTAAGTTTGGGATCAAAGATGACACCCAGAATTTTTGGGTGTTTAGTGGTAGAGAAAAACACATACTTTAACTGTCCTGAGTAATATTGCAAATATCGATTGCATTTATATTAGATTTTCGCAATTTAAACTCCACAACTGGATAATTAATCAGAGCAAATTGGGCTACACAAATATGCAAATTGGTAAATTAGTAGGCCTATGCTTCGCGTGTTATGAACAGTGTTGAACACGTGCTGCTAACGATGATTCTGTTCCCATTATTATTAACTCAACTATGAGAATAGTTTCTTATATGTAGTTGGGAAATCCGTGATATCGAGATTTTTGATATCTTCGTTAAAATGACACTTATAAATTAAAATCCTGTAATAGCGATCTTATTTGTTTCTATGCTATGGCAACTTTAAAATTTTAAAATTTGCTGCATAATTCTTGTTAATATGTGCTATGTGTGTGTATTTTCAAAGCTAAATGAACGAGCTGTGGCGTAGCAAGGGGGGCGAGGGGGTGGCCACTCCAGGCGGCATTTGTCCTAGGGGCGGCATTTGTGAACTGCAAAAAGATCTATTGCTAGTGAGCGCAGCGAGCAAAGATAAAGAGAGAAAAAAGGTCATCAGTTCCCAAAATGTGAGTAAAATTGACCAAACATTTCTTCTCACCCCAGGCGGTACTTGACCTCGCTACACCACTGTGAAAGAGTATGCTAACGGATAAAATTATCACATATATGCCATCAGCGTTGCCGGGGCAGAGATTCAAGGATCCATTGTTTCGTACGATTGGGATGCTTTAATTGATGCACCAATGGCTTGGGCATTGTCGTTAAGATGCTGTCACAGAAACTAGTTTCATCCGGCTGTAGGTCTTACTTTTTGAATCTCGCTCTCTCTTATATCCACGCAAAATCGCAAATGCTTTTGTTTCCTTGCGAAATAAAACTGTGTGCACTTCTATATTCTGCTTAGAAGGCCCTGATATCACCATGGGTTGAGCAACTGGACGTTAAATTGTAATCGACTAATTGATGGATTGAATGATTGATTGATTAATGTATGGAACATAATATTTATAGTTTATACAGGCTAGTAAACTGGGTTCTATTATGTGTGTTGGTACAGCATCTCAAGACCGCAAGCCAGCGACTGTGACACTGCATGTTAATGATAACGGGCCAACATCTGAAAGTTAGCATTGATTAATTGCTATTGCTTAATGTTAGACTTATGCATACAAATTAAAATTATGAGCCTATAAACAATGTTAATGATTGTTCATTATACTGTTATTCTGTGTTTATTTGTCCACTTAGGACTTCCCTGACATCATCTTCGGGTGAGGAGTCCTATGTTAAATCCTCATTGATTGATTGATTATTATTTTTATATTTTTTCAGTTTAATTCTTACACTACCAGTCAATAAACATTCACAGTAGTTGCTGCACTATTTATTTAATGATTTATTGACATATAATATGGGTGACAAATTGTTATACTGGATAGCTGGTTATTCTTTGATTATTAAATTGTTTCAGGTTTTGATTTTAGTTTAGGTGTCAGGGTAATTTGAAAATAGTCCAATCATCCAATGTGACACAGCACGTGTTTTGTAAGGGCTGTCTAATGGAGAAATTGCGGAAGGCAATGGAACACCATCTCAATATCTCTGCAAAACTCTAGATATTAAAAAAATATGTTACGACCTTCTAGAGGAGGAATTTTGACAATCAACCTCCAAATTTGAATGAAAAATATTAATTATTGAAAAACATACAGAGTTACTGAGACAAAAAAAATGTAACCGAACTTATTAAACAGGCAGGACTATCTTTTTGAATTTAGGCCTAATTTTGGGCCCAAGAAAGGGTTGTTTGTTGATGCTCCCGATTCTAATTGAGTGGGTGTTTAAAGTGACCCTACCTGTTCGAATGCATGCCTGTAGCCTCTACCAGAATGCCAAGCACAGCCAGGTCAATAGCCTTTTGTGGAAAGTCTTCCCAGATTTCCTCAAGCACAGAAAAACCGCTTAAGTACCTCTTTGTACCGCTTAAACTGCTTTGTACCGCTCAAAGTGCCCCAGGCATGGTAATCCAGAAAATTTCGGTCAGGTGAGCTTGGTGGCCACCCAGCCTTCTTGACGAAATCCGGATTATATCACTCGATCCACAGTGTGCCTTCGCTGTTTGAATAAGCTTTGTTAATTTGTGAATTTAGCATTAAACAAAGTTTTCTACTGATTTCAGATCATCAGGCTTCTGATGAAAGTGCCGTTGACAATCAATCATCCGAGGTCGTCAATATAGTGACTGATGCTAGCGTCAACAAGAGCATTTCTACAACACCTGGTGCGTTGACAATACAGTCTGCAACAAGTTACCACTAGTAACTGGAATACTGGAATTTTAATATCAGGATTCAATCAAATTATAGTGTATTTGTTACAGGCTCGAGCCGAATGTCAGTTATGCGTCAGCGTGAAAAACGCCAACATAAAATGTCCAAGTGACACCTTTCGTTTTGCGGCCTAACGACTACATCACCTCTATGAATAATTTATGTGTTGGGTCAGGGTACAGTGGCGGCGCCAGGTGACTGGACCAGGGTATGCTGAGAATGAGACGTTGTAGACCCCCCTCCCCCTCAAATAACGAACCATGTGCAATATTCATTTTTTTAAATTAATGTCTACATGTCAAGAGAGTTGGAGGCCTATACACGTATACTGGCCAACGGCTCCAATTATATATTGATTTAAGAGTAATGTTGTTGAATATTTTATTCTAAAGAGACTGAAGCTTCTGTAACCTGCAGCCGATTAACAATTATTAAGGCTTAAAAAAGTATAGGCCTATGACTGATGTGCAAGGGCAGGTTATGCTGTTTTCTCATAATGGAAGCATATCCTGAGTATTTGAGGGTATGCTGAAGCATGCCAAGCATACTAGTCAGCGCCGCCTATGTCAAGGTAATTTGAAAATTGTCCAATTTAAAACTACATATGTTTTGGGTAGGCTGACTATTGGAGATGAGCGATGGATGATTGAGGAAGGCAGTATAACACTAACCCAGATACCATAATTATTTTATTTTTATCTCCTCTTTATCTTCTTCTTGAACAAAGTCAAAATTTTATAATAGTTTCACTTTCTGCTTCTTACTTATTGCTTTTAGCTATCTAATTATATTGTCATTTTTAATCCAAAATAATTATTTATGTTTGCAGATCCCTCGAGTTACTCTCAAAATGGAGAGAATAACGTGATGAATGTTACTAATGTATACCACTACCACAAATCTGGTGCTGCTTCTGATACTGATTCATCATCGTCGGTGACGTCTCCGATAACATCTAGTGATGTAGTCACGACGCCAAAAGAATTTGTTGTTTGATGACAATAATTGGACTATTGCTTGTCCTTTTGTTATCATTTTGCTAATATCAGAATTTAAACGATAGAATTTCAATTGTTTTGGATATTACTGCTGGATAGTGCTTGAATTAATCAAATGTAGAGTGAATGCATTTATGTAGGCCAGTTATAGAGCCACATATAATAATAAGAATAATAATATGAATAAAGGTTTAACATCCGTTTCAAATAACTTAATAATAATTAGGCTACTTTTGGGAGGCGTAAATGTGGATAATTGTATTTTGTGGCTAGTTGCTGTGTTCATCTAATGTAAAATATCGCTACGGAGATTTTGAATAAAAGATTAATAGAGGAGGAGTTATATAGTTACAAAAAGTTTTGATTCATCTTATGACAGGAAGTCCATATAGATTATGCTAAAACTGAATTCTTTGTGCTTCCAATTGTAGACCGTGTTTAATCTACATGTAGACTCGTGACTTTGGGGAGGGGAATTTGATGTTTTTGGGGTGAAATACATGCATGCGTGGGGGATTGATATTAATAGATAATGTTCGATTCTTTTAAGGTGGAATTTCTGTTTCTAGCCTCGAAAAGAACGCCTAGATTAAGCGCTGATCGTATTTCACATTATTTAATTTGTCTGACAAATCAACTTGTATGTGTGCTTTCAATCAACGTACTGTATGATGTGCACATGAGTTTTGGTAAAATGTCATTGCAGTGCCTTCTCATTCTCTGCTGACAATTGTGTCTATATCCGATGTATCAGTTAATAATGAAATTTGTACTTGTTGTTTTGTGATGTGCTTACTTTTCATACCTTTTCATGAAAAGTTCAATAAACTTTAATGTTGCCATTATCCAGTGATGTGATGACTCGAGTCATTGACTTGACTCGAGTCACGTTTTTAATGACTTATGACTTGACTGGGACTTGAGGGTCTATGACTCGTGACTTCGACTTGGGGGTAAATGACTTGTGACTTGACTGGGACTTGAGGGTCTATGACTCGTGACTTCGACTTAGGGGTAAATGACTTGTGATCTGACTTGGACTTGAGGGCTCATGACTCGTGACATGACATGGACTTGAGACTTGACTTGACACTCGAGTCATTCGAGTCTCGACTAAACTACAAGAGTCCAGTATAATAATTACTAAAGAGAACAAAAACATAAGTGCAAAAATCATTAAATGCTGTATTGTCATTATAATTTTTAACAGAATGCCTTGCTTTCATAATACTGTTGTATGTTCATTCGAAGGCAGTTACTTCTGAAAGTATTACAAATCATGTTCAATCGATTATTTATAATGCATGCCTATTATTGCCTAATGCATAACAGTTTAACGTCAGTTTGCTCATCCACAAAATGTCTGAAGCGGATAATTACATTAGTTTTTCTGTCTTTTTTATGTAATCTATATTTGAGTGGTGTCCTGCACTGTGTGGTACTGTATTGTCTTCTATACTATATTCTATAGGGTATAGGCAAATAATATACTCTATTGTATTGTATTCCATGAGTCTTGTAGGCTTCAGATAAAATATTGCTTTATTATCAGGTTTTACAGTGTATTTACACTAGGCCTACAATATACACTCTGAGTCAATAAAAAACATGTGCGCAGTCTTTAGCCCATAACTTTGGCATTTGTACATCGATTAAAATAATTCTTGCATAGTTAGAATCAGGATGAAATTTGCCATAAGAAATCGTAAAGTAATTTTGTTAATTACAATAGAAAATAAACACCGTGGACGAGTTTGAGCAGCGCCTGGTAGACGTTTGGCAAAGCAAGTAGAAATCTGTCTCCTTGACCACGCAATAGATGAGAGGCGCAAGCGTATCAGAGCTTATATTCTAGTCAAATGAGGATATTTTGAGCAAATTCTGTGACTGTTGATAGTAGGCGTACCTGTATAACATCATTTGTTTCGTGTGTTTTGTTGTTAGTCAAGTCACAGATTCATAAGCATTCTGTAGCGATTTACATACTGAAACTGAACGTCTTCAATCGCACAGGTTTTCGAGCACTGCTTTAACGCAAAAATATGTCATTAACGGATATACTTTATCCTATCTTATAGCAAATTTCACCCTGATTCTATTGGTGCAAGAAATTGTTAGATCGGTTTACAAATGACAAAGTTATGGGCGAAAGACTGCTCACATGGTTTTTTTTACTCACAGTGTATATATATATATATATTATATATATGTAATATATATATATTTGATAAACAATAATAAACAATAATGCTTGTTGATGATAGCCTAAATTATATATTGGAAAATAATTGATTTCAGATTTATAATATAATAATGTTACATGTAAAAAACGACGGAAATAATTATTCTGCTTATATAGGCTAAATGAGCAGAATCTTTCTATATTTGTAATATAAATTTGTCTGTACTTAGTACTACCCTATATAATTATATTTTATTAGACTAACTAGTACATTATTATATAATTTGTTGCATATATAATTACAATGTTTTCTTATATATGATTGTATTCTTAAGTAGGTATAATTAGTTAATCAATCATATTGTATGATAGGATGATATTTGTAACAGGTGGTAGGGACAGAAATGGAGGGCCTATACTGTTGATGTCCACACAAAGCCGCCATGTTGAACTGAGTGAAGATGACCTAGGGCTGTGTCTAAGCTATTTAGCTGGCATCCCAAGGTATTAATTCTTAAGATATATTTATTTAGTAATTTAAAGGTTTAATGTCCGTTTCCTCCTCCAGGGATGATGTCAGGGATCCATGTAATATTACAACTATAAATTATGGTACTGAGTAATACAATAAAACGACCGTCAGACCTTTTTATCCAGTGCTCTGCCACATGGCACGTACAAGGAATAAATTCTGACACAAGTTAACTTTCTCGCTCATTAATAAACACACCCAACAAGTCGATCCAATCCAAAAAGGCTTTGCCTTCAGCACACTTTAATGATGTCTTGGTTCAGGAAAAATGTCAACTTTTGAGATGGTTTTAAGAGCTCTGCTTTCAGTGACTAAACTACTAACGTAAGTTAGTATCTAAACTACTACGAAACACATGCAGCTTTGGTTGGTCTATACTGGAGTGTCCCAGGTCCGAGTCAGATAATAGGGCTTACATAATCAATCAATCTTTCAGAATGTTTATACAGCGGTTCTCTATGCATTTGTATCTAAAAGTACATTGGGTCTATATGAAGATGATCAATTAAATTAAATTAGGCTTTAAACTGTACTTATAAATTAATGTTTCATGTGAATAGTATTTTGTTTCTATTCCCATGCAGCCATGAATCAGCCCAGAACGGCTTTACTATTATAATAGACAACAGAACAGGTCTCTATGAGGCCTCTCTCAGACATCTCATGACTATAGTTCAGGTAAAGTCATCAATTAATTAATTGATTGATTTATGTCGTCATTGTTGACTGTAATAATTAAAACATTTGTTTCAACATAAATGACAACATTTAAATGATAAAACATTTAAAGTCTGTTTTCTCGTCCAAGGATGATGTCAAGGACGTCTCAACAGCACATATATCAGCAAACCGGCTCACACTAACGGATGGCAGAAGCACGAGCTGCCAAATATATAATGTATATATAATTATATTTAGACACTTCGAGCTTCTCCTAGTGCTTCTCCTGGCTTCTGACGTGGTGTTCCATTGCCTTCCTCAGTGACTGCTTTAATCTACTTCTGCGAAACACTTGTAATATTTCAAATGTTTCTTTCCCGTTTAGCTATGAAGGCGACGTGCCTGATATCACCATTGAGTGAGGAACCGGACGTTAAATCCTCATTATGTTGTATTGTATATTAAATGGGTATTTATAATTATGTTGTCTGACCAGTAATATTTGATTGCATAACTTGATATAATTATTCTACAATCAAATTCTAATAGTAATTTGTTTTAAACCACAGAGAACGCTGAACGGAGCAGTGAAGGCAGTGTATTGTGTTCAGTCAGACACGAGGGGCTCTAGTTCAAATCTTGGCAAGTCTATGTCTCCTTATGGCTTTGAAGTAAGTGTCAAAATTACTTAGGGCTGTACCGAATGGCTGATATTCACTATTCAGCCGAATACGAAATAGTTAGTTTTATCAACATTTGGCCAAGTACATCTTTACTAACATTTATTATATAACATCTATTAGGTTTTCAGACAGTAACAAATTTCATATGTAAGCATAGGTTTTCATACAGTAACTTTCAATATGAAATCAAAAGTAAACAGATATTAAAAATTATTTAAGGTAAACATTGTGAAGTTACCTTTTAATGATGTTAATGAGAGAGTCATCTATAGTAACATCTTTGCCTGGTTCTCTGTAATAAACTGCAGGGTACTTCAACGGAGTGAAAACTATAATGAGCTATGAACCAGTCTTTGTGACGGTAGTTGCTCGATTGCGTTGAGCAGTCTGACGAGAAGGCTTGTGCTTATGAACCTTGACGTTAAACACACTCAAACCTACGGGAGAGTCTTTAACATCATTTGAAGCCTGGCAGATGCTGCATTTGCAAAAGCAGATGTCATGTGACCACAATTTGTATACATTCGATCAGGAAGAGTCTACGATTCAGTCGAACAAGAAGAGCAAGTTGGTCCATTATTAATATCCGATTCTAATATGATGCGAGTCATCGGTACTGCTCTAGTTAATATTTAAAGTAAAATAATTAAATTTGTTGATGATAATAATAAATTGACCGTTTTTTAGCAAATGAAACTATGTTTTTGTGTGATTCACAGGTGCAATATATTTCAGTAGCTCAGCTACCGATGATTTGTGAGATTAATCAGCTTACAAGAGAATTGGGTGGAATTCTGAATTACAATCATGATGTTTGGATCTCTAATAGAATTGTAACTACATAATCATAGATGTTTTAATAATAAATCAATATTTAATAAATAAAATACAATTTTTTTGGTATAAATATTTCCTGGTGGTGTTTCTTGACAAAATTTGACAAGGCATTATGCCAATATGGAATGTTTAAAAGTTGAAAATAATTAGAAAAGATTTAACTTACAAATTTTGCGTATATTCTGAAACTTTGAAAAGGCTAAGGCCGAATTTAACGTCAGTTTTGCAGCTCAAAGACTGCATCAGTGACAGGTGAACCCTGGGATTCAAAACCTTGGTTGTTTCCAGCATTTCTTGGAACATTGCTTTATTCTGCGCAGAATCTAAGCCACTGATTTGACATAGGCCA
>JAQFZF010003806.1:0-11058 GCA_034695365.1 Enchytraeus norvegicus
GTGTATTATATATATATTATATATATATATATATATATATATATATATATAATATATATATATAGGCACTATGTCCCGGCTGGATGGCCGACTCGATAGCAAGCTTGCCTGATAAGCAGGAGGTCATGGGTTCGATTCCCAGCCGGGTCCGTCTCTGACAGTATCGTCGGGTACGGAAACAGACGTTAACCTTAGCTTTACAGCTTATATAAGTTTAACGTCCATTTCCTCTGCACGGGATTCTGTCATGGACGTTCCAGCAGCATTATCGCGTGTTGGTTCCGGGAAGTTGGATAATTTAGACCAAGCAAGGAATGCATGTGTCGTATGATACGACTAAGACAGATGCCGCAATGAAGGGCAGAGTGGTCTGCTCCATGACCTATGTGTGTACTTGACCCTTAGGTCGCTCAAATTTCAGATTTGCAGAGGCCCTATCACGTCCGTCTTGACATACAGCCGGCTGCTCTACCCTTCACTGTTAAAAAGCGCTTCTGAGACTTAGTTAAGAGTCCGCTATATAAAGCTGACGATTGAGTGAATGATATAATGAAGCGCTTCTGAGATGTCGTTTAGATGCGTTAAAAATAACAAAAAAAACGCTAAAAACGCATTAAAAATGCTTAAAACGCTTAAGAAACCAAGCAACTCTCTCGGTTGGTATATTATAACTGAAAAAAGAATTATTTTTAATGCTAATAAATATTATTATTATTAAAAATGATATTTATAACTGGTCTAACCTGTGCATGATTTGTAACTAGGGCGTTTGCACTTATCACTGAAGGTCATTCGACAATCTGTATTGAAGAAACAAGCCGCCTCGCAGCAGCCTAGTGTTGTGTTTTCTGTGAATAAATGAACGAATCAATCAATCAATCAATTAATTGATTGATTGATTGCTAATAGAGTATATAACAAAGCTCTTTACACCCTGGGTTAAATCAATCAATCAATCAATCACTCAGTCAGTCACTCACTCATTCATTCAATCAGTCAGTAAATCAATCAATTAATCAATTAGTAGATCAGTCAATCAGTCAATCAATCAGTCAAATAAGCTGCCGCACAGAATTTGAGGTTGGTAATTTGAGCTTGAAGTCGTTGTGTCATAACTAGATGATTAGCGACTGCCAAAATATCAACCAACGACCAGCTCTAGGCCAGTCACGTATTACTATTAGATGAAGTCGTAGTGCAATGTCTTGGCACAAGAAAACTTAATTTTACATGTTTGAGTGTGTTTATTGTCAAGGTTCAGAAGCACAAGGCTTCTCTTCAAGACGGCTCAACGCTATCGAGCACTGCCGTCACACAGATTGGGACGGAGCTTATTACAGCTTTTCTGCACAAAGCGCCTGCAGTCTATTACAGTTCACTTAGTCGGAGTGTAATAAATTGCTCCGTTCTAACTCTTCAGTTCATTAATTTTACAGTAATACAGAAATCAGTACCTCTATGTCTGAAACTGGTTGGTTGGTAGTTTGGGCTTAAAGTCGCTGTGTCATAACTAGATGATTAGCGACTGCCAAATATCAACCAACGACCAGCTCTAGGCCAGTCAGGTCAGATCAGCTCAAGGCGTATTGCAATGTCTTGGCACAGTAGTCATTGATATAGGCAGGATTATCCTAAACTGATGTACTTGTTAGCGCCTTTAAGATAAATTATGACACAAAATAAAGGTTTTAAATATCTTACCAGATGTCATCTCGCAGTTATAACTGTTTAGACATTTCGAGCATGCTCCTGCTGCTTCCAAACAATCCTTGGATCCAGTGTATAGACCCTGATGAGCCCAGTCCTCCGATTTAGCGCCCGTTTCGTTAAAGACACGATGTAAGAGTGTCTCTGATTCACTAATATCACATAGAAGACTATTGGCCGGTGACATTTTATTCTTTTTCTGACCACTAGGTTTATCCTAAACAATGAGAATAGTCGTTGTATTATTATATTACGCCATGTTGGATCCAACCAAAATAAGAATAGACCATCCAAAAGCTGCACGTGTTTCATAAAAGCCGACAAATGCAGTCATTGGTTCAGGAGACCTCTCAGAAAACAAAACTCTCTTTAAGAAAATATGGCATACAATCTCTACAGTTCTATGCCATGGACCTGCGGTTGGGCAGTGCAGCTGAGAGAGAGAGAGAGAGAGAGAGAGAGAGAGATTGATTATTATTTTATAAGGATTAGGTATTATAATATCATAGGCTTTTACTATTGTAACTCCAATTGGCTTTGTGTAATACGATACAGTGGAGCCTATGTAGATTAATTCTATTTGACTTTAAGATAAATTATGACATGAAACAAGGGTTAAATTCGAAACACAACTAATTGAGCTGGTATTACGGCTAACTATCGAACGATTTTAAATTTATTTGTTATTTTCTTGTTTGTTAGTTGTTTATAAAGTTACACCAAAGAGTTCTCTCAGAAATTAATTTAAATTCTGTTCAATTATGAAAAAGGTGCTTTAATAGTTATAAATAATCGTCAATGCTGCTGATTTAGTTTACTCTGTTAATGTTTCTGGTTTCTGCGCACTATGTCTTTTCTTCTCCTGCTGTTGTTGCCGGCCCAAATGATCAGCTGTGGTGCTGACATCCTCCATCTTCGTTTTTATTTATTTATATATTCATATCAGCACCAAGAATATTTGCAACCTTGTAAAGTCACTGCACAATAATTGTGCAGTGACTTTACATGATGCAAATTGACTCTGATGTATATAATATACATCAGAGTAAAACATACACATGATTTTAACATGGAACAGTAACTATGGCGGTCAAAGAAAGAAGATACAGAAAGGAAGAAAATGAAAAGTTATATTAAGAAAAATTAGTAATAAAAATAAATGATTTAACCAATAGACTTTAGAATTTAGAAGTTAATATTTGCCAGTAGCCAGTCAGAGTAGTTGTAGTTTGAGATTGCCTCGTTAACATTTAAGGTACTTACATATTAGACTTTACAAATCCTTCTTATCTATCTGAGCTAATATCATCCTACAAACCCACTCGCAACCTTCGTTCGTCCGGCACTAATCTTCTAAAAGTGCCAGACATTCGAACAGAAATAGACAGACGCTCGTTCAGCTATGCTGCTCCAACACTATGGAATTCTTTGCCACAAGATTTACGATCTTGTACAAGCATTACTACCTTCCAGGGCTAGCTCAAAACTTATCTCTTCCCACCCTAGATCTGCTCTAGCAGACTTTCTTGCCTTGGATAACGGACTTGCACTGTTTGGATCTCGCTGTTTTGGATCTCTTTCGGCTTGTGCATTTGCAGAAGTGTTCTGGTGGTTGGATGCTGTTTGTAGTTGCACATCCCGCTTGGGGCGTCCCTGACATTTCCTTCGGGTAAGGAACCGGACGTTAAATTCTCATTGATTGGTTGATTGAGTTCATGTTTGGAGGGAGGGGTCATTTTCTTTTCTGTACCTTGTCGATTCTTCTGTTTATTTATTTTATTTAGGTTTATTTATTTTATTATTATTATTTTTTCATATTTTAATAATCATTGCTCATTGTTAGCTTGCTAATTATTTTATTTAAAACTACAATATTGCATCATATACACATTTTCAGTGAAGAGAGAACGAACAATCAAAATTAACGAATAGAAAATTAAAATTAAAACAACATTTATGATTAGTGGTTTACGGTTTCCTTATGGACCTTTCGGCCTTCGAGCAGGACACTTTTTTGTAAATATATAAGAATGAAATTAGAGTCCATAACACTAACACTGATAAATTACAGAAAAATAGACAAAACTTCATTAAATTGACAAAATCTAAATCCAAACTTCTCCTCAAACAACCAGCATTAAACTGCTGTAGGGCAATTGACAGTCTCTGCCAGCGGAAGCTGAATAACCGGACCGTTGAGCCATTTTCCTTCCAAGGTCTCTAATAAATTCGGCTCCGGTGGAATGCCCGTCAGTGGTTAAAGTGGAGACTGGTTGGTGGTGGAACTGGTGAACTCCATTTTAGGTAATTGTGGAGGTGTTGGAATGCTCTAGGTTAAATATAGTGAAATTTATTGAGAGGTGATGGAACGCAAAGGTAAAATATAGTGAGGTGCAAGAACGCCGTTCCAACGAGTTCTAGCCCACTTTAACCACTGGCTCCCGTGGTCTCAAGTTCCACGAGAATCACCTCATAGCTCAGATATTTTGTCATTTAAAAAAACTAATTAAATTGATTCTTCGATTTAAATTTCTATTTATTATGTATGTTCACCGTGATTCTATGCCAATTGGCGAGTAAAGATGGATATCATCTTAATGACAGTCGCACCATGTTATATGCTTTAGAAAGGTATTTGCAATATTAGAATCGCTTAACCTTTTAAGAATCAGATTTTATCTAGTGAGCTACCTTTATAATGACAAACATTTATAATAAAATTCATGAGATTCACCTATTTTTTTAATTCGTGTCAGAAAGTTGATCGTAATACTATTAACACAAAGTTTGTAAACAGTTTTACTCACGTTAATGCCGAATAATTTTCCACATTTGTCTCTGATGTTACCGCTTCCATTTTTTCCCACATTTCCACTGACAGCTGGCGACTTTTCCAGTGTAACGGTGTAGAAATCCGGGATAGGATGACTGTGATATTGCATATAACATTAATACTAAATATATTATTCTATAAATCGTCCAAATTAGATGGCCTAATTGATAGAACACTTGTTCGAGAATTATGACGACAAGTATTCAATTCCAAGCCGGGTCTGTCTCTCTCAGTATCTTTGTGGCACGAAAACAGACGTCAAGCTTAGTTTACGTACTGTTCTTATTCCGTCTAATCACACTGTCTAAGACAATTATATGTATATTTAGACTGTTTTTCTCACTGCGACAGTTGTTATTTTCTTTTATTTTGTTTCAGAATTGCGGATCGTTTTGATGTTTGATAATAAATATCTGATGATGATGCATAAGGGAATACTTTAATTCCCTACTAGCAGTGGTAGCAGTGGCGGCGCCAAACAGATCATTGCCAGGTCATTAAAAACTAAATGCAGTTCGTAAAGAACAGCAATGCTATGACAATATAATAATCAGGCAGGTGGTACACCAGGTCATACAACAGGTCAGAGGCTTTTTTTACCAGGTCATTTTTCCCTGGTGCGACCTGGTGTGACACCGCTATTACTGCCTATTAGGCCGCAATGCTTCCAAATCTCTTCCATCTATTATCTCTGCATCTGCATTAGCTACATCTTTAATGTACAATTTAATGCTATTAGCTAATGCTGAATTTAACGTCAGATCATTTCTGAATATCTTCAATGGTAAAGTAATAAATCTACGCAATAATCTACCAACATTTGATACTTCTTTGCACTTCTAGTTACTTCCGATCTGCTTGAATTGTCCAAATAATTATTAGACTAGAGGAATAAAATGATATATTAAAGTTATAATTTTAATAATTTTGTTGGCATATCTAGCAGTGTGTAAAAACTTTCACTTTTAATAAAGCATAATATTACGTGTTATGAGCAGTTAGAGAATGTGCTATTTTCGATTTTGAAATACTGAAGAAATATGTGAATTACAGGAAATTTTAAAACTTGGCAGAAATACCGTATCGAACAGGTCGTTCTCCTAATCTTTAGAGGTAGAACTAAACCGCATTTCACTCGCTTCTATCTCCTTCCAGTAGCTGCTCAAAATACTTTCTCCTATTTTACTACATGCATGTATAGACTAGTATACATTACACAGCTTACTTATTAATTTATCATAATTATGGATTAATTTTCATAATACATTTAAATTTCATTAAATAATTATATATAATAAAAATTTAATTCAGTAATAAACACCTGCAATAGTTGTCGAGAATCTCTTTAAATTTCAGTTTCTCGTCAGCGCCATGTGGATGACTCAACATATAATCATTGTCATCTTCGTTATCATGTGCCACACCCTCGTATTCTGCCACAAGACCCACGTCCAGCACCCCTATTATCAATCAATCAACCAATTCGAATTGTACCTCCGTTTCATCATCTTACGACGACATCAGACACGCAGCAGTATAATATGACCTCGAACAATTTATCTTTAAAGTACTTGTTGATACGAAATGCTTTATCTGATTCTGACTCTCTGTGTAAAAGAAGCATTACACTTGAAATATCAGAAACCTAGTTTTCAATAATCTCCCTAATGGACATGTTATAAGAGTAATCCACGATTCCTTTAATGCGTCCGTGATGAGGTAAAAGCCTTATCAAATTTTATTATGTGTGGTTGTATGCATGATCGAAACTTTTAGATAATGAGTAGTAATGTAAGAAGGTTTGTGTGTGTGTGTGTCTGTATGGGTGTGTGTGAGAATTAGATTTTGTTTAATTAATGCACTATATTATGTTAGGCTATATAAAGTTTGGCGCACCTGTTATTTAGTTTACTTTCTTATATTGTTAATGTTGTCCTTATTACCCTGTATTCGTTATGAATAAAGTGATACCCATATACTTATAGTCTTATGCAGCTAAAGCATGTAATATGCATAATGCGGAGATAGCTTACAGTGCTGTGCTGCCATCTTGGATTATGGGGTCGACTCAATAAATATTTGGGTCTACTTAGCCATAATGAGTATACCGGTCTTGCAAGTTATTGACAACTTCCTTTTAATTTTTGACATCATTGTGTCATTTTGCATAGAATAGCACTTAATAACTGCACTGCGACTTATTGACTGATTGATTGGCTTTTCTATGATTGCCATTTCCCTATTCCTCATAACAAGTGTCTGTAAACTCAGTCTCATTCGCATATTATTCAGTAGATTGTTCTTATTATCCTGTTCAACTTCTTTATTAGTTACGATTTTTTGTTAGAAATGAATTAAAGAAATAAAGCTACCAGGATCTGTGCTAGAGGACGTAGAAGAAGAGAGTCTGGCAGATGGCGCCCTGGCCCCGAGCAGAAAGGTGTACGTGATGAGAGCTTCCTTGAATGTCTCGTCTCTTGCCTTACCAGCCAGCAGGGCTAACAGCCCTCTACACATACACACACATAGTTACACACACATACACACACACAGAGAGGTGTACGTGATGAGAGCTTTCTTACATGTCTCGTCTCTTGCCTTACCAGCGAGCAGGGCTAACAGCCCTCTATACATACACAATGTCATACACACACACATAGTTACATATATACACACACAGAGAGGTGTAGGTGATGAGAGATTCCTTGTACGTCTCGTCTCTTGCCTTACCAGAGATAACAGATACCAGATATGATACTACATACAAGTATTTTATAATTTTATTTTTGCACGGAACTGCTAATAGCCTATATATGGACATTGCAATACCTTGCACTATGCTGTGTATTTGCACTTGCCTCACTGATTTGTTTGTTCTCTGTTTGTTCCATTGGCTTCTGGTGAATAAAGATTGATATAAATCCAGCTTAAATTTTGATGCCTGATCCAACAGGCATAGCCAACAGATGATCGATCAGCTGATCGTTTTTTAAATCTATTCCCGATAGCTGATTACAATTTTAAGCAAAATTCAATTTAATTCAATTATAATTATTAGAGTGAATTTTTCCAGCTATTCGCCCCCGAAATCGATTTGAGAAATAGGCGAAGGGTTTACGCATCATATGCGTCTTTTTATCAAGCTTAAAGTTCGCTGGATTTGCTTTTTAAAAGAAAGACGGAAGTAGGGCACCTGCTTTGTTACTTGTTTGCTATTACGTGTCCCACTTTTTTAACCAATCACTGGCAATCAGAAAGCCCCTAGCACCAGTAGTGATCTGTTACGTAAACTGCAGTTCATAAACGTATTCTTCTTTAAACCCAGCTTGAGGAGTGAAGCTGAGGTAAAGTAATCATCTTATTAAATACAGGTTGTAAAACGGGGCCTTAGAGTCAGTTTCTACAGCACACAGGCACAACCAAGTACACACTTAGAGTCAGTTTCTACAGCACACAGACCAACCAATAACTCACTTAGAGTCAGTTTCTACAGCGCAGAGGCACAACCAATAACTCACTTACAGTCAGTTTCTACAGCACACAGGCACAACCAATAACTCACTGAGAGTCAGTTTCTACAGCAAAACAGGCCAACCAAAAACTCACTTAGAGTCAGTTTCTACAGCACACAGGCCAACCAATAACTCACTTAGAGTCAGTTTCTACAGCACACAGGCCAACAAATAACTCACTTAGAGTCAGTTTCTACAGCACAGAGGCTGCACCCAAGTGCCCAGTGATATAGATTTTCAAAATCTTTTGCCCTTGGAAATGATTCGCAGAATTGATTTCTCAGCAACAATGCATTGACAAAATTATAGATCCTTAATTGATGCAAACTTAGAATGAACACTATAGTGTTTATTGTTATTAATTCCTTACTATGCATAAGGAAGGCAAACGGGGAAAAGCAGAGGACAGAAAGTAGCCTAATATGAATTAAGCGGCAAAATATGTCAGATGTCATAACCTTTGTGAATAATGTTGTACTCAATATTAATTTTATTGAGCTCGCAAACAGGACTGTGTGTTTGAGTGTGCGGCCATCCAGTGCCCTAACGTCATGGAGTGAGTAGGCTATATATTACACACAGTGGTTAACTTTATGCTTCAACCCACTAATTTTCATATTTAAAAGGAATATTGCACACAAAAGAAAATAATTCTGTGAAAACCGTTATTCAATCAAATAGAATTTAACGTTCTTATCTGACGAGGATATCATGGACGTCTTTTTGGAGACGTCTTTGACAAGCAATACTAACTGTTTCAGTCAACGTAGTTATCAGGTCACAAACTTGTGCATTTCTATCCTGTCTTATATAATCGTCTAAATCCTGAGACATTTCCAGGTATAGCAGTCAAATCAACTAGGCCTATCTGAATTAGCTACATCGATCACGTGACCCTGCTTGCGAGATCGAATTGGTTAAGCTGCTCTTATCATTATTATAATTCGCCACGATCAGTTATATAGCGGTGTCAGGACAGAAACCGGTCTTCTAGGCTTTTGTACAAAATACGTCTACAAGATAAGGTATAGAGAATTAGAGATTTTAAGTTTGCAAATATTTAGCTATCATTAGATTTGCTAAGCTGCAGGCAGCCTAACCAATGGGATCTTTCAGGAGGTCACGTGATCGATGATGGTAATTGAAACAAATGTTTCAATTTTGAGCTGAAATAGTTCTTGGATGTGAAATCATATTTTATTATTAAATGTTTTATTTGTTTATATTCGTTTAGGAAAAACGTCATATTCCAATATTTTCGACAACAGCGGACTCCTATTCGTTGCGCCCATTGTTAAATCTTCCACTGCAAATAGATCTCATCACTCCACTACTCGAAGGCTAGAGAAGGAGCTGCTCCAGACTCCCAAGTCACGGAATAACTACATGTACACTCCAACTACTGAAACCAGTCACATTGTATTCAATGACGTGCGAAATCTTCAACCTGACTATAAACCAATTGATCACCATAGGAATGATAAAACTAAATCGTGGAAGAGTGAATTTTCTAAATTAGGTGACGCAAATGTAGATTTAATGAATGATGATAATAAAGTTAATCTGTATAGTGGCAGAGCATCCATGCATTTAACTTCAAAGAACAGGAACATATCAACCCCAACTACTGAAGCTCAATATGTTGATGCTGATAAGGAAGGTGATGGCGGTATTGAGGAACATCTTAAAAATGTTGACGAGAATCTGAGCGACGCGTATATTATAAGAGTACCAGTAGATGAAACAACTATGGAAAACAATGACAGCAGGATTTGGAGATCACAATGGAAGCCAGACGCAGGCAGTAGAAAAGGTGAAATGAACAGAAATGGTGGCAATAAACCAACAATGGAAGTCAACCAAACGGAGAGGTCTAGATATTATGACATTTTCTTGCTTCCAAATTCGGCAGCATCAAGACCAGGAGTTGATCGATTTATTGTTAAGAATGACCAGCCAAATATTGAAAAACCAAGTTCAGATGAAAATGGTCTCTCTATTCTACGTAACAGAACAAAACATTCGAGTGGAAGACACGCTTACGAGAACAAATTGACAAGACGACTAGAGAAACAAAGAGATAAACAGAGCATACGAGAGCAAAACAGAGAAGATAACACAAGAAGAAACAGAGGAAAGATGAACAAAAGTATAAAGCAGGATGTTAAAGAATCGACTAGAAATTGGAAAGAAAGGCAGACTTGGTGGACGGTCAATAGAGGGTCTAATTATAATGAAACAAATTTCAACTATACTCAATACTACAAATATTTGGCAGCCAAGACAATACCGGACTCACCAGGTTTAGGCCTATCAACGAATAGCCCCCGTTCATCATCTCTAAATCAAAAATCAGAAACTACGCGAGGAAACCTTCCGATCAAGAATAAGGATCAGCTGTATGATGACCAGGGGACGATACTGAAAACTCCCCCTGTGCATTACACTCCAAGCAATGGCATGCAATTAGATGCTGCTAGTTCAGTTTCGATCAAAGCTAGTAGTGGCTATAGCAGTAAAAATAATTCTGTCAAAACTTTTGTGAATGACAAAGAAAAGTCAAACCTAGCTCTGATTCTACCTCTGGAAGGAAATGATGTAGAGTTTGGCGGGATTGAGATGGAGTCCTGCGATGACCTCAAGTGCTCGAATGACGGAAGATGCATCAATGAGGAAGGTGATAGAACCAAGGCGAGGTGTCAATGTCCTCTTGGTACGTCGGGTGTGAAATGCGAAGAGGGTAAGTTAAACTTTATTTTATAAATATTTATTATTACTGACGTCAATCAAATTAAAGTGATTCTGAGACTTAGTTTAGGATGCGCTATATTAGAGGTTCTGATTGATTGACATAATTTATTTATCAATGACGCTGATACAAAACAATACAGTGAGAATTTAACGTCCGGTTCCTCACCAGAAGGCGATATCATGGACGTCTCAAGCAGACTATGCAACTGCAAGCATCTCTACCACCAGAACACAGTGTGGCGTCTACCAATGGGG
>JAQFZF010003807.1:0-11057 GCA_034695365.1 Enchytraeus norvegicus
TGATGTCGTCGTCAGATGATGAAACGAACATTAAACTCGCAACGATTGACTGATTAATTAATGCTTCGTCTTATTTTCTCTACTCGATATACAGACAATGTTACACAAGTTATGCAATCAAAGGTCACTGGTTCATCACACCTCTACAACAATGCGGAGCTTCAATGGCTTCCAAATAGGAAGTTGACGTCTGGTTTCTCATATGATGATGATATGAGGGATATCAATTAAAAAAATTAAACTCTCGGTGGCAGTGCACTCCAAGTTGCAGTGGCGGCTCCAAGGTACAAATATAACCAATAGTTATAAATACAACGCAATATGCCCCAGTTAAATTTTCTCTGCCCCCCCATATGAAATTTTTCTGCTGCGTCACTGCTCTGTTGGCAATGATATATATAGTCATGATATCATATAATTTATACTTATGGTACAAGACATCGCCATGTTGGATCTGTCAAACATAAGATTAGACCAATCGGAAGCTGCACGTATTTCGTAGAAGCCGACTAACACATCACTTGTTCAGAAAACAAAATGGTCTCCAAGAAAATATGGCATACAAACTCTACACAGTCTACAATTGTATGCTCTTTGCCGTAGACCTGCCGTTGGGCAGTGCACTGAGAGAGAGACAGCATGTGTAAGTATCTATAGACTTTACAAAGTGCTACATAAAACAAAGAGTCTGCCACGGAGTCTACGAAGCTATGACTTGTCAAGTCCATGTTTTAAACCCAAACTGAAAACTCATTTATTTACTTAATTCAACCCAGCAGCAACCATTTCTGAGACATTGTTAAGATGAGCTATACAAAAGCTTTCTGATTGACTGATTGATAAAATATTTTGTAGTCGTGCACACTGGTACATACATATTTTGTAAGTCTTCTTGATGAGCTCATCATCGGACGGATGGTGATAGTCATAAATAGATCTCCCTACCACCTCCTCAGGTCTGTATCCAAGCAACGCATAAACCCTGCATGACAACAAAACACACAGTACTTATATAGATTCTTCCTACCACCTCCTCAGGTCTGTATCTAAGCAACATATACCCTGCGTCACAACAAAACACACAGTATATAGATCTACCTACCAATAATTTAGCCATCGCAACTAAAATCTCTAAATCACATCATTATTCAGAGGCCGCAGTGCTGCCATCTGACCACGGAGCCTCTCAAATTCCTAGAGTAATGTACTTTAGTACGAGGCATAAAGGAATTAAAATTGCATAAAAGTCAAATAAATAAATTACTAGCTCCTAAATTATAGTATCAGAACATTCAAGCAAGAGTGTAATCGATAGCCTGATATTGTTGCCACTCGTCCAGGGCGCCAGCCGTGCCGCCGCTTCTCCATCGGGGTCAATGTAAGCTTAATTTCGTATTTTGCAATGTGGCCCCAGCCTACTTCATATAACGGGGGGGGGTGGGCCCCTATAGTTGATAGATAAACAATATTGAATCAACTGACCTATCATCGCAATACAGGCACTTCATGTTGAGAGAATGCCTCGTTGCGAAACTGTGACAGTCTAACTGCATGAGTGCTCTTGTTTCTGGTTCTAGGATCAGTCGACCAATGATAATGGTGTATAGCACGGTGTCTGAGCTGAGTGCAGATCGTTTAGTCACGTGACCTTGCTCAATCCGACCACCTATGGTGCGGCCTTCGAGCTTCGGTGAACCATTGGCCGGTTGTCGTACTACTATACTCTGTCCAGAGCAGCACACCACCTGTGATCAATCAATCAATCAATCAAATCAATCAATAATTAATAGGTGAACCATTGGACCACTTAGGTACCACTATACTCCGTACAGTATGCAAATTCTTATATGCCCAACGGTTAGAGACAATTCCAAGAAAAGAGATGGTTTGTCAAAAAGTCCATGAATTAATCCGTTGATTAAAATTTAATCCCTAACAAATACCAAAATGTTGTCATATTAACCTTGTAATATGGTGCCCTGATATTAATTAGAGACCTAACCTTATAGTCTGGTGCCCTGACGCTGAAGCTGTGTGATTTAATGTTGTAGGATGATCTCATGCGTATAAAGAAGACGTCATCATGATCAGATCTCACGTTAATCTCACTCCTAATGGTCTCATGGTCACACGGGTGAATAAACTCATACACCTTCTGTCCCAACATGTCAACCTAACATAACACAATACAACAAAGATTTAAAGTCCTTTTCTCATAAACCTGTACGTCTCCATGGCTCATGGGTTAGCGTGTCGACCAATTTGTGTTGAATTTTGCACATGAGGTTCGGGCTTTGATTCCCAATCAGTCAATCAGAGAGTAAAATCTCAGATATACAACAGGCCAACCAAGCCCTCCATCCCTTCGTGGGTCAGATAATTGGGAGCAATTAGTAAGTAGTAGGTGACTACTTCAGAAGAATGGGAAGGTAACCACAGGTCTGGCGTTAATGATCTAATAATTAAATTGGATTGTATAGAGTGGAGCTAGCGAATCGTCACCGTCAGATTAATGTCTATATCACTTGTACTGCAATCTGAATTAGCTCTGTGCCTACGTTCGGTAATGTCTACACCACACCACCTTTACCTTTCTTCATCTAAAACGTGCAAGGTAAGGACTTAATGTATAAGAAATTGAAGTTGATCCAACTTATCAATCTTACAGAAGCATTGATGCCATAGCCCTGTGTTTCTCAAACTGTGGGTCAGGTCAGACCCACAGGTAGGTCGCCGACTCCTCTCAAGTGGGCCGCCGAGGTCTCAAAAAATAATTTTTTTAGAGATCATTATTTTAGTACAAGCCTACAAGGATCAAACTTTTATTTCTGTATGCCGATGAAGGCTTACAGCCTTACACTTTTCACGTATATCTGATTTTGTATGACTTACAAGCTACACATTAAATTTTATGATTTCTAAAATTTCAATTAAATAGCCTATAGTAGATCCATATTAAAATGCTTAGTGGGTCGCGATTAAACTTTACATTTTCTACTGGGTAGCGATCCCATAGAGTTTGAGAAAAGCTGGCATAGAGCATCATGGTCCAACATGAAAGCAAATGGGTTTGAAATTGTAATTTAAATGCAACTTCGGTTTTTCAGGTATTAATACCATGAGGAACTTATTTTCAGTATAATTTTTGCACATGCCATACAGGTATTCACATTTTCCTTGCAAACTTTCGTTCTGTTGTTTCTAATTATTTTTCACTACTCCATGATTAATCTTACCTTGCTGTAGATGGCCATGCAGATAACAATAAACCTTTCTGACGCCATGACTACAGGAGGCTATGCAATGTTATGGTTGACAACTGTAACATTTATTTGCAATAACAGTAAATATATATAAATACAGTAAATATATAACAGTAAAACTATAGTAATACCTGAGCCACTCCAAGTACATTGAGCACATTCTCAGTAACAAACACCAATTCTCCTGTGCTCATCAAGATCATTACGAATCCATCGAGAGCCTCCAGCAACAGAGAGTCCATATCATGTAGCGGAGCGAGGTTGCACTTCAGAGCTACGCCAAAGTACAATACAATACTATGCTTTTAATAATAATAATAACTTGCAATTGTATGCATGATAGTACTCACTTTAGAAGTGTTAGTTCTGTATTTAATCTCTTCAGGCTATATTTTATTTGACCTGTTATTTGTTAGTTCAACGTTAATGTTACTGCCTTTTTCATTAAAATTTTTATTTGCTGCAATTGTATTATTCGTATGGTCTGTCGAGCCTAAAGTGAAAAAGAAATTAAAATTAAATAGCACAAGACTTAGTTTGTAATTGAATATAAACAGTAAAACATCATATTATCTAATGAAGATTTAACATATCTATGCTATCCCATCAAAACCGTACATCAAAACCATACACCTAAAAGTATTACTCCAACTCGGTGGTCTGTAACAGACTGCAGAGCACTTTGTGGAGTAAAGCTGTAATAAGCTAACCCCAATCTTTGTGACGGTAGTGCTCGATTGTGTTGAGCCGTCTTGAAGAGAAGCCCTTCGGGCTTTTCAACGTTGACGTTGAACACACTCACCTACCTACTACCTACCGTACACCTCCCAGCTCTGTCTTACATAAATAATAATCTAGATTCTACACTCTAGAGCAGTGCTCCGCAACCGGTATGCCGCGGCACACCGGTGTGCCGCGAGACGATGCTAGGTGTGCCGCGGTAGAATGCCTGGAAGAGTAGAATTTTGTATAATTAATAAATTGTACAAATTATTATGGTTTTAATAGATGTTTTGAAAAACCCGGTTGATTGGATACAATGAAATCGTTGTAAGATAGAGTTAGAAATACCACTGGTCACTCTTATCTATAATAATTATGTCATCAGCCTACCGCTTACAGATCCTACGGGCGTCTAGGTTGCATAGAGCTCCAGCTTTCATCATATTGCTGCCAATGTCCAGAACTCAACAGAAACACTTTCTCGGCAAGTGCAAGAGGAATTTGAATTGAAGAATGACGGTAAGCCGAAAATAAAATTCACCGAAGTACCAGTGGAGGTTTTCTGATTGCTGTTAAGGAGGAATATCCTCAGATTTCTGACACAGCTGCATCAAAGTCCTGCTCAAATTTTCTACATCGTATCTATGAGAACTCAGCTTTTCGACTCTAGTTCTAATAAAATATGAAAAGCGATCCTGCATTAACAGCATTGATCACGAATTTCGGGTTGAGCTTTCGAAAATTGAGCCTAATGTAAAACGTCTGAGTTCCTTGAAACAAGCACAGGTATCATATTAGGTTTGGTAAAAAAACTTGTGTATGCACTTTTTACCCCATGTTTGTATCTAAACTTCTAGAATTTAGAGACTAGAGCTGCTACTAGTAAAGTGTGCTTATATTGTGATGTGCTGCGAGGATCTTGGAAAATATTTTAGTGTGCCGCGGGATTCCTGGAAGAATTTAAGTATGCCGTGGGTGAGAAAAGGTTGCGGAGCACTGCTCTAGAGAATATAACAATAACCAAAAAAATTTTGCGATATATGAACACTTGAACAGTATTAAACACATTAATTGATTGATTGATAAATACCGGAGCTGATGAATGATTTGAGCCTGAGCTGTGAGATGATGAGCCTGATGAGTGAAGCCTTGTCACAGTGAGCCAGAGTGTCGGAGGAGAGAGCTATCTCATTCGTGAGGTCTGCAAATATCTCTGCTTCATTACCACGTCGAGTTCTAGCAGCGTCACGTGACTTGGCCTTCCTCTTCTCTGAGCTTCTACAATCAATTAATCAATCCATCAATCAATCAATCAAATAATTACTGAATTGAGTTCTAGCCAAATCACATGACTTGGTCTTCCACTTCTCGGAGTTTCTGCAATCAATCAGTCAATCAATCAATGTCTCTGCCCATTTACCACTACAATATCGATTTCTAGCAGCATCACGTGACTTGGCATTCCTCTTATCTGAGTTTCTGCAATTAATCAATCAATTAATTTCAGTGGTCAGCTTTCGCAGCTCTTTCAATCTAGTCGATATCGGGTAGCCAGGCCACAATTCAGTCCATTCTTAATAAATCACTTTTATTCAAACACACCCCACAGGGCTGTTTACAACCAGGACACAAATCAATCAATTTAAAATTAATATAAAATTATATATCTGCTTCATAAGTAGATCTAGCCGCATCAATCAATCAATCAAGAAGCTTTTATATAGCGCACTCTTAACTTAAGCCTCAGAACCACTTTTGAACAGTGAAGGCTAGAGTAACCAAGCCTGCCATATGCCACATCCGATGTGACAGGATCTCTGCTAATCTGGAATTTGAGCGACCAAAAGGTCACGTACACAGAAGTCATGGCGCAGATCACTCAACCCTTCACTGTGGCATCTGCTTTAGTCGCCTCTTACGACACAAGAAGTTTTTGGTGAACATCACAATATTTGACCTCAGTCTTCAATTATTAATTGAACTGATTGATTATAGAAAATCAAACAATCAAATCCAATCAAAAACTCAATCAATTCAATATTTCACAGCATACCATCAACTTATGATGGCTACAGTACCATATCGCCAACGCTATCAATGATTAGCAACATCAAAGGCGTCAGATCAAAACACAGCAACAAATTATTAACAAAATTATCACATGGCAAACAATATAACATAATTTAAGTTAAATATGATCAAAGCGTTTCACGATAATCCTCATGTAGATTATGCAGTTATTCTTGACATCAAAAGAGCAACTAGACAGACCGTGTTAAGAGTGTCTGTAGGATATATCAATTAGCGACTAGTGGCGATAGATTCTATCTCTATAAACACTTGTTATCTTATCGTTAATAACTTTACGGAAAGAGATTCTTATCACAGATAACAAATCTGTAGGTCAAGGCTGCCATTCGATCGGTCGATATTTAGCACATTATCAGTGTTGTCTCAACCTTTCTCAGCCAGAATAATTTATTTAAAAATATATATTTTCAGATTATTAGTATTGGCAACTGATCGTTTGACAAGTTGACATACAAAATTGAAGTCGCTAGTTTCAATACATTGTGCATAAGATTAAAGGTATCTATAGCCTATAGGGCCTAAGCCATCATAAATTTATGATGGCCTAGGCCCTAAATTTAACATTTTGAATCTGCCCGTAGTCTAGAGTGTAATACGGCAGGTGAAATGAGAAGTTTTTAAAAAGTGACGTTTTTGTTTTGGGAGCCTCATCAAAATTATTTTGTAACTGTACACAAACTTCTCTCCAGTAATTCTTGAGCTTGAGTTCTGAAATAAATTGTGAATCTTCTATAAAAAGGTAAGTGGACCAACATCTCAAAGTGCACACACTGCACAGACTAGATCCACTAAACTTTAGGTACTGTATAGTCATAAATCACACTCGAAATGTAGGCTGCTCTTTAGAGCACTATCTATTAGAGACAAGTGGTTATTTGAAACTTATTCCCTAGCTTTAGCAACAACCCCAGCTCGAGTAGTGTTTAACACTACTACAACACTACATTTATACCTAATCAGAGAAAATCTGCTGCATGTCCTTAAGTTTATAGGACAAAGATGCCATCTGCACTTTAATAATAAAAATAGCCTATTATTACTCTTTAACGGTGCAACAGGAATGCTTAGTCCATACAGGTCAATTATGAATGTCAAATTCATGCTATACCGGGTCAGGGTTGGGTCAGTTTTTTACTCCAGGCGTGGGCAGGTTTGGGTCAAGTTATATAAACATGCAATATCACATTGCTTGAACATTAACATCAGAGCTATCCAACTGACCAACAACCTATGACAGTATCATGGGATATATTCGACTAGTGACTGCAAGCAATGAGTGAAAAATTGTCTAATTAATTTTAAAACATAATAAAGTTTTATTCTTTCAGGTCGGGTTGAGTCAGGTCAGTAAATTGGGGGGGTCAGGTCAACGAAAAGTGACCCGGAAACGGCTCTGGGCCAATGGGCTTTGTTTCTGGAAATTTGAGTATACATAATCCAACCCAAATCAGAATGTTTTCTGCAATGGCTGAAACAGATGAGAAGGACACTGAGAAACTACCTTAGTAGCCATAAATTTCTCATGATTTTAGCATGATTTTAGCATGATTTTAGAAGTGACAGGCCAGCTAGCTTTCATGGTGTTTAAGAATTTTTGGTTTAAAACGTAACAATATAAAGTTCTATGTGCACAACCTTTTGAATTCATAATTTATTTCCTCCCCTAAGACACTTTATTATAATTTAGGCCTATAGGGCCTACCACAACTGTGAACTTTAACATCTGTACCTTGTATCCATATAAGCTAGAGCTTTAGATCCTTATAAATATAGGCCTAAGCTAAATGTAATACTCGCATATTTATATATCATTCACTCAGACATAGTCATTCATTTAAGGTTAAAACTGGACTGTTCTGCTTTTTATAAATTTAAACAAACTTAGTGATTTTTAAAAATAGAATAGACTGAAATTCTACAAGAGTTTCAAAGTAGGCCTCTTTAGATTGTCCAAACAAAATACAACTTTAACGTCCGGTTCCTCACCAGAAGGCTATGTCAGGGAAGTCTATAAAATCTCTTCCTCTGACAGATATTTGCCACAATAATATGGGTAACATAACTACTAGAAATTTAAACAAATTTAAAAACTGATAATTGCAGCATTAATAAGGCAGGACACTGGTCAGCGAACAAGCATTCATGACTCAAACAAGTTGTTTGCTATCCAAAGTAAGCTTAATCATCTGGATATAGTGATAAAAAAAGAAAATAAAGAATCTCAGATAGGAAACTCTTTAAACAAGTGCCTCTGTCATGTGTGATAATATACACAGGAGAAAATGTTATTACCAAGCCACATGGCACATAGTTATTTTGCATCACAACCACACCTCCATTCTCCCATGTGAATTTATCAGTGAAAGTGATATTTTAACTCTGGGTTAGTCTATTGATATTACCTGGATGCTGTGCCTATAGGCACAGCATCCAGCATCTATATTCAGAGAAAGTCAATCAATTGGGCGCTTTGCAGATTACAATGGAGTTGAGTACTTAAAACTCTTAAACATCCTAGAAGTGAAATTATGCATATCAAATGTATACCACATCTGATCATTTATCATAATCATCAATCTATTAACTTTTATACAAAATTCTTGAATGAAAAGACAGTACAAATAAAATAATACACTTCTCTCAATGACTGCACATAGTTTACATATTAATCACTGAAACAGGTGCAGCTTTCGATTGGCTAAATTCTTGAGTGTCATTGATTCAACAGGAGGAGACATAACAAATGAAAACATTCGGATCCATCAATCCAATCAAAGCCAAGGGGACAGAAAGCTAAATTCTAATCATGAGATTACTCTAAAATTATATATCATAATGTACAGGGTGGGGCAAAAAAAACAATCCCTTAGCGAAATCTCAATAACTTCGTCAGAACTCAAATTATCTATAAAAAAATTTACAGACTTCTAGAGGAGGTTTTTTTACATCTATCCTGCAAATTTGGTCGAAAAATAATTATAAATGAAAAAGTTACAGAATTTATACGAAAAAATTGGAAAAGCAATGTAAGAAGGCTTATTCAACAGGAAATCTTTCTTTTTCATTGAATTGTGGCTCTGAAGAGGTCCGTTTATTGATGCTGCCTATTCTATTTGAGTAGGAGTTTGAAGCGCCCACTATCTGTTCAAATGCACACCTGTAGCTTCTTCCGGAATGCTAGTACAGCCATGTCGACAGCCTCTTGTGGCAAGTCTTCCTGGCTTGATGCAGCACAGTCTTGAGTTTAGCCTTGTTGGTTGGTTTTGAAGTAAATACATTGTACCTCTCAAGCATAGCGCCCTAGATGATATGTTAGAGGCAAGGTGAGTTTGGTGGCCACTCATCATTCTTCACGAAATCCTATGCTGCTTGATTCATTCTTGCGTCACCGTTGTCACCACTGTTTGAATAAGCGTTGTTAATTTGATTTTTTCGTAGAAACTCTGTAACTTTTTCATTTCTAAATATTATTCGATCAAATTTGCAGGGTAGATGTCAAAAAACCTCCTCTAGAAGTCTGTACAATATTTTCAAAATATCTTGAGTTTTGACGAAGTTATTGAGATTTCGCTAGGGGATTGTTTTTTTTTGCCCCACCCTGTATATTATATAATACACTTAAGCATACATGTATAACATGTATACGTATAGGTTTATATATTATATATATATTGTTGCCTTGTTGGATCCAGTAAACATAAGAATTGACCAACCGAAAGCTGCATTTTTCGTAGATCTATGTCGATTAATACAGACTTCACTGGTTAAGGAAGTCTAAGAAAATATGGCATACAAACCGTATCAAAATATGCCATGGACCCGTCATTAAGCAGTGCACTTAAAGAGAGAGAGAGATAATATTATATCATGAACTATTGTACAGTTGTTGTTCTTTTGCACAGTTTGTGGCCACTGGTCAATAAAATTTAGGAGACCATCCATCACAAACAAATTATTTGTAAATAATTGTTAACATACTCCCCAGATACTTATAACATTAGACCCGTTAGAGTTACAGATCTACTGCTCAAGATTAAACTGAAATTTAAATGAAAAAATAATAATATTACATACCATTATTCAATTTGAACATAATTTCGTCTGACAGACCAGTTAAAACCTAATTATTACACAACAATACCATTTTTAAATTAACATTCTATCTCTCTCTCTCAGTGTACTGTCTAATGACAGGTCCATAGCCTATAACTGCATACAATTTGCATACTACCGGTATATATTCTCCTGTAAATAATTTTTCTGCCCAGGGTGGGTCTCCTTATCCTTCCTCACATAGTACGAAACATGTGAACTGCAGCTTTCGGTTGGTCTATTCTCAAGTTCGCCGAGGCCAACATGCCAAAATTAACACGGTAACATTTATAACATAAGTTTTGTATCTAAATGATAAATAAAAATAAATGTCAACACAATATAGTTATTTCACTTACTTTCGCTTTGGTTTATCTGTCGATCCAGGCATTCCGAGAGCCTAGGAAACTATTCGTAGAATACCCTGGGAAAGTTCTATATCACAAAATCTGCGCTAGAATTCAAAACAAACTCCACGTTGTACCTGAAGATAGCAAAAATGACATTAATAAATTCATATTTATATAACCATCTTGTCGATACTTATGCATTAATTATGTTCAATGGCGGATCTAGAATTTTTTACGGCCCCAAGTGCATTTTGTACCTAGGGGAGTAGGTAAATTTGAAAAGGGTGGAGGCATGTAAAATTGTGGGGGCCAGGGGACCAAATAGGCAAAGATGGCTTTAAGATGCACAATTTCTAAACACTTAAAATCAAGGATGGGGGTCAATCACTCTTAGCCTCGAGGGGCCATATACACAATAATAATATAAACATAACATACATGTAGTGTATGGGTGATTCCAAGCCAAATCAACATGGTCACCTGACATGACCATCACCGATTTGAATGATTTTTTGTGAGTTTGTTGGAAACCAGGAAA
>JAQFZF010003808.1:0-11057 GCA_034695365.1 Enchytraeus norvegicus
AATGATCAGAAAGTCCATGAATTCTGTATGTAGTTCCTATGTGTCTAGCATTCATCACATCTTCACATTTAGCCTTCTGACAAAAATTGAGATACTGAGATAGTTTCTCATTTCCTTTCTCAATATCTGCGTTGTTGCTTACTTAAAAAGCGTGCAATTGCCAGTGGATCTATTAACAAGTCTTCACGATTCAACCCCAAAAATGAAAATAGTCTAAAATATATTTGTCTGCAATCCGTTTAAAAAGTCGGCATTATAATACTTGAGATATTTTAGATTACAATTTGGAAGTCTTCGAAGTACAATAGAGATTTGTGAGAGCCTTAAGAAAGCACACATGATAAAACATTGAGCTAAACACACAAACATCAATCATATAACACTTGAAAGCCATACGAAAGCAAGCATGATAAAACATTGAGCTGCCACATACATACATCAACCATCAAAGATCTATTATGCTAAAATATAAGAACAGTGCACTTCTATAAACATAGGCAAGTCCCTAGGATAAAGAGACTGCTTACTAATGGCAAATCTTACGAAGATGTAGATATATTTCTGTTCACGTTTGATTTCTCACCCTTAAGGAGATGTCAGGGACCTCTTATGCAGACTATGCAACTGCAAGTCTATACCACCAGAATACAATTCCAATCCATATAGAAGGGCAAGAGAGTCTAATGTATGTATGGCGTTGATGAAAAAAAAAGAGAAAATATTTGTAGTGTGCTCACAACTGTTTCCTCGCTTAGTAATTCTTCATGTCTATTCATGTCAATACATAATGATTCTATTAGTGTTCATGTAATTCACTATGGCATGTTATTATATATTGTGTTAATTAATGACACCTTAACACTACAAGATGCAATATGCAGCCAAATAGATACTAATAATCTTACCAAGACTTAACATAATCTTAAATGCATAATTAGGTATAACAATTACTTAGCTATATATGATATGATATAACAATTTAAAACCTCAAAGCACAATTCACTTTAACTGAACATCTTCACATGTGATGTCACGTCCGTCTCATTGTCTCACACTTCAACATCAGCTACTGTCAACAATGACAACTTAATGGAAAGGACATTGCAATTGCTTGTCATTTAAAATAATTCATTTAATATTCAATTATCATTTATCAAATTAACAATTTCTATTTGAAACTATCAGAAAATATCGGATGGCAATATAAAAATGTGAACAAACCTTTCTATTAAAATAGTCTTCTTTTTGTTTTTATTAAATTACATCAGCTATTCATTACACCAGTTCAGTGAATTTGAAATGTTACTCCCTACTCACTCTAAGGTGACTTGAACTCCAGGTACTGCAGCAGGCTGGGCCATTGCTGGCATAGGCCTACTATAACAACTGTATAGTTGTGGCAGAAAGTTTTGCAACTAACATTTTTTGTAACTTTTCTCAGGTTTTCACTACTAATAGTTGCAAATATTCATAATAAACAATCTTGAAGTTTGCTATTATGTTTACTAAGTATAGTATTACCATCTATTAACTACAACTGATCAACATTTTTAAAGTACTAGTAAAAAATCATCCAAACATTGTTGGCAATATCCAATGAAATTCACTATACTAAGGCTACGGTTTGGGTTCATTAAAGTCTTCTAGCAATTTGCGGGATAACCTTGGCCTGTACAACAGTCAGGCATTGCCTGGGCATCAAGTCCACAAGAGCTTTGAGCTCTTCCTTTGTTGTTGGGTGGTGCCATGAAGCAAGGATTGCTTGTAGGAGTTATCTTTTTTTTCTTCGGTCGTTTTGGGTAGGCGATATGCTCAGTATCGTCCACAGATTCTCAATATTACTTAACTCCGGGCTGTTTCCTGTCCACGGTAGTGGTCTAGTCTGCCCTCCATAGGCTCAAACGATGCTGCAAGGCCTTCACAATTCTGGAAGTTCAGCGACCAATTGGTCTAGTACAAAGAAGCCATGGCTCAAACCACTCTGCCCTTCACTGCAGTACCTGCTTTAGTCAGCTCTTACGAAACACACGCAGCAATTGGTCTATTCTCAAATTTCCGATCCCAACACGGGATATCATTGAGAAAGACCAACTTGTAGAACATAACAACTAGTAAGATATCAGATTCTTACATACAGCATCTGGCAGCATTAGACTGACTATACTGGCAGACAGAAAAAAGTAGAAACATGTTAAAATACTCTTAAATATAAGAACACAATGGAAGGACAACACACTACAAAGATGAAGACATAAATATTACACTGAAATGACATTGAAATTATTTCAAAAGGAGCGTTTGGAACACAGTCGAGTTTATTAGATGTGTAGTATATTGTGGAATACAAGTCATATAACAAATCATTATTCACAATAATAATATGCTGCTGCTGACAGTTAAAAAGTAAGCTTCAAAATCCTGCGAGGCGGTGGAGCTGCTAGAGACCTGGCGGGTGGCCCTGATGAGGCTGGAGCGTGGGAATCACCCTGGCCCAGCAACAACATGTACAAGTCCCGCCTTTGTTGGTAACAATAACGAATCACTTACGAGTTGCACAACCATTACTGGTTACAAGCACCAATATGAACACCAAAAATCATATTATGCAATCACATACACACAGTTAATGCCAAACGCTAATGTTAATGAATTTAATCTAAACTATGCCAACCCATCACGAGAATTAAAAGTATTTGACATGATTTCTACTACTCACTCTTTTCTCACGAGGTAATTCCAATGAAAGCCTTTCAATAACTCTCAGAACAGACTACGATCCTGATATGATAATAATGATATATTGTAAGCTGATTATACGACCATAATGATGATATTTGTAGGCTGATTATACGATCATAATGATGATATTTGTAGGCCTCTGTTATGGGCAATGGTTAACTTAAAGCAGTTAACTATTTAGTTAAAATTCTTGACCAGTTAAGATAAGACAGGATACGATCAGATAGGATCAAAGGATCAGACACAAGTAGGAGATGTGAGAGACATGATGTATCAAGATCATTCAATACATTCAATACATCAGACTCAACACTACAAACACTTGGTAGAGGTTTTTACACTCTTACTGTTTATCGACAGTTTCTCACTCCCCTCGGACTCTGATGTATAACGACCATGTTTCACACGCTCATATTTTACAGGAAGTTCTTTAGTCGCGACCTTTGGAGGTCGACCTCTCTTTCTACCTGCAGTGTTGGATTTGATCAACACTCGACCTTCAGTCTCTTGCTTAGAAGTCAAGCCTCTTGCCTGCCTGCCAGACTTGTTCCTGTGCTTGAGTTGTGAGGAGGCGGCACCTCTGCTGAGGTTAGCAAGATTAAGTAGAGCATTGACTCCATCCCTCAACTCTCTCTCCTCATCATCCAGTGCTAGGCCATACACTGTTACCTCGCCTACATAACACAGCTTGCCCATATCTAACTCTCCAGCAACTGCTTTACTCTTCCTGCTGATCTTAGCCGTTCTAGGTATGACGTCACTCGTGAAGTCAGAGATTTGATGTTTTCTCTTCCTCAGAGCTTTGTTGTTGTTGTTCACCCCAGCAGACCTTCCCTTCCTCACATGTTGAGCCTTCGCTGCTGAGCCCAGGTCATCAGTCAATGAGCCTTGATCATCAGTGCGCAGAAATCTTCGGCTGCTCAGAGGTGGGGGCTGTGATGATCTGAAACAGGCAGAAAATAAAAACAATTACAATGAACTGCAATCAAATCAAACTAAAAAAGCAATTTAATGTCTGGTTCATCATCTGACGACGATTTCAGGCACGTCTCAGGCAGTATAGGTACACCAGCTGGTCCACCAAATGCAGCCGGAAAGCAAAAGAGAAAATGGTCAAACACAGTGCATGTCCATTTATCCATTGAAACAATGATAATACTAATGAAACTAACTAGCGAGGAAAGTAACGAGTCGTTAGCTTGTATTTCTTGAGTTTGCAAAAGTAGCATGTCTTTAGTTCATATTCTATCACACATGTACACATGGTCTATCCAGTGATCTGCCTCTGTTCCTGATGACCTGTTAAGAGAAAAAGATTTAGAGAGAAAGGGTTTTCTACATCTCATTTACATTGATTTATTTGAGTGATAGCATCAGAGAAAAGTAAACATTTCTACACAATAGTACACATTGTCTAACATCTCACTCAATAGTACATATTGTCTAACATCTCGCTCAATAGTACACATTGTCTAACATCTCGCTCAATAGTACACATTGTTTAACATCTCGCTCAATAGTACACATTGTTTAACATCTCACTCAATAGTGCACTTTGTCTAACATCTCGCTCAATAATACACATTGTCTAACATCTCGCTCAATAGCGCACATTGTCTAACATCTCGCTCAATAGTACACATTGTCTAACATCTCGTTCAATAGTACACATTGTTGAACATCTCCCTCAATAGTACACATTGTCTAACATCTCGCTCCATAGTGCCCATTGTCTAACATCTCGCTCAATAATGCACATTGTTTAACATCTCGCTCAATAGTGAACATTGTCTAAAATCTCGCTCAATAGATAGTGCACATTGTCTAACATCTCATTCAATAGTACACATTGTCTAACATCTCGCTCAATAGATAGTGCACATTGTCTAACATCTCGCTCAATAGTGCGCCATCTAATGAAGGAGAACTATGATATTGTACAAGAGACAACCACCCCATTTGCGTTATTCGCCTCCTATGGACACGGGCACTTCTTGGCGAGTTCATATCAAACTACCCAGTCCTACTGTACAGGGTATACTGCACAGTAAAATTAAATGTCAGATAAGATAAAATAATTATGCTTACAGCGCTGTTTGTGTGAGAGATGTTTTGTTGTTTCTACCAGCAGAGAGAGGGTTTGTATAGGAGTGATCTTCAGAGGGCACTGGTGTACCTGTTGTATCTGTCTCACTGCACAAAACCAACACACCAATAGTTAGTTAGTTATTTTATTTCAAAACCACAGTGTTACAATAATATACACAGATTTCAGTGTTCAAATGATATACAATTTGCAATTATCAATATTGCTAAATCAATAGTTTTGAAGATAAGTGGTTCTAAGGTTCCTGAGCGACCTTTCGGCCATAGAGCAGGATGCCTTTAGACACAAATGAGAGAATGTCATGAATATAAACCAAATTAAATTTAACAAACTTCATATTGTTTAACACATACAACACAAAAAGAACTTCTAACAATAACACAAATTATTAAATTAAATTAAATTTTCAGAGAAAGTAAAGACTTACATAATCTAAGAATGTATCTAAGAATCAAATAAATAAAATTAAAATAGAGAAAAGCACCGTAGCTTAACATCATAGCTTGCATGTATGCAATATGTAGGCCTACATGTGTTTTATTCTAGTATTAATTATCGTGCGTCCGTCATGATGATTGGTTAATAAACTACAACTGATTAGTTGCTTTCATGGACTTGAACTGTGTTTGATCAATTGCTCTTTCGTTGTCTGTAACTTATTGGTTGCGTTTTGATGGAACGTCTAGTAAAAGTCTAAATTCAGCTACATGTACATCACAGAACTGTAGTATTACAGGCAGCATCTTTTGCCTACTCATAGAGTAAGCAGTAAGCACATATTATTATGGACAGGCACCGCTCATCTCATTATTTCTCTTCCACATGTTTTATGATCTGCTTTTAATGAGATTTGTAGTGATGTGTAGCTGGGACTTCCCTGACAACATCCTTGGGTGAAAAAACAGAAGATTAACCCTGAGTATTATTCAAACATGTCAAATGTAACCAATTATGTACAAGTTTATATTTCAATTGAATTGCTGTAATCACTAGTAGTCAGATGAAAGTGAAAGTGAATGGGACATTATGGGCTGAGGCAAGGTGACGCATTCAACAATAATTAGTATTCAACATAAATAGGGTACCGTCAACTGGGGTGAGATTGATCTCCAGGGTGAGATTTATCAGATTCTTTTTTTTGCTGTTAATATATTTTATTTTCATTTCCAGAATATTGAAACTCAATTAATCAAAATGCATTATTTTTGCATTGAAAATTAACCTGAAATATGGGACCTTACTAGCGTAAGGCTATCTGAAGAAGCTACACTACCACATACACGATGGCTTCGTTGAACGAAGGCTATAAGAATGTGCAAAATTGGAAAAATAACATTGCACAAAGCTAGAAGGACTTCTAAATGACATAACTGTTATATATTGTGGAATCTTTTTAAAGGTATTATTGCTCGAAGCTACTTACAAAATATCGTTACTTTACGTGTTGATTCATAAGCTATGTCTCGTGTAAACTGAGATATATATGATGAGAAATTTAGTTGCATAGGTTCCAAAAAAATTAATATTTTTTTAAATGCCTAAATTTGATTAATCCCACCACATATATAAGCTCTGAAATTGATAACATATGGGAAAAATAATGACTGATCAATCTCACCCCCGAAAACCTGGGCGAGATTGATCAACCTTTGGTGTATAAAAAAAATAGTTAGCAAAAGGTTAAAATTATAAATCATTTATCAGTGTATTGTAGTGACCCCCTTTTGGTATAATGAATAAATAAAAGAGCCCATATAATTATTCATGAGGGAGTTGCTGATGAATGAATGTGATATTTGATCAATCTCACTCCAGTTGAAGGTACCTAGCAAATCTATGTTTGTCTAAGCGTTATTATGTCTAGAAAGGACATTAAAATAGGGGAATTTTTAATGAAGTTAAAATTTGCAGACGAGCTGCTAAAAAAAATTAAATAAATTGGAAATGCTTCCAGGCCAACTACAATACAGATACTCACAGAGACTCCTCAGATGTATCACTCACTGAGCAGGGTGAATCTGTGCCAGATGAGTGAATGAACTTAGACAACTCAGCCAAAGTGTTGGCAACATCCAAGTCCTCCACACCTACAAACAACAACATATAACAAAGTGTTGGCGACATCCAAGTCCTCCGCACCTACAACATGATGGGACATGAACTACATCAAATGTCATTATAGCCGCGAACAAGTGTGCGAGGTTGGGTGTCTCAATCTGATGTCGAGTATCCAGATAATAAATCAGATATGAAAGAGATTGCGCCGTGGCAGAAGGACGTCAAAATATAATTAAATGTAGATATTAATGAATCAACACTTGATGAAGTGCAGCAAAATTTTGCATCTAGAACCTATCCTCAGACAAAGACACTTGGTAAATACAAATTAATAATACATCATTGCTAATTTTTAACATCAGTTGCAAATCTTTAACAGATATACTTAGTCAAATAAATCGTCTGCCCACATGAACTATTGTAACAATTATTATTTATAAAGCATCATACTTGTTCCAATATATCCAATAAACTGTCAACAAACAATTTAAACAATGATAAACAAACAATGCACAATGAAGAATCAAGTAGCCATGTAGCTTAGAGGCCACAAACGGTGTAGCAATCTAGACTTCTGCAAATCTGGAAGTTGATAGGTAAATTGTCAATAATACAGAAATCATTGTAAGATGGGTATCAAACTTCTCCACTGCCGTATCTGCTTTAGTCGCCTTCTACGAACTTTACGTGAAACTTTTGTCCATGGGTGAAATTCCCAATTTTCCTGAACCCACTCTGGGTAAACCACAGGCTAAATACAACCGAACAATATAACCTTGAGCAACACCCTTCATTGTTATAGAGATATCACACTACCATAATCCATTTAGTCTATTACACTCCCAATTAACAAATATCTCAATTAGAGGAAAGTGTTTCTTAACTAAATTTGTGTAATTAGTTACTAATAACTACTGGCTGATTCTAATGGGGAATCCTAATCCTTCTAAATCTGGTCCTACTAGATCATGTAGGCCTACATACTTGTTCTAGCTAAGCTGCTCGCCTTGATGGATTTCTTGCAGTGGAAGCTCCTCCTACAGGGCCTGTCGTCATCTGTGAGTCAAGAAGACATTGCAATTGCAGAACTATGTATATAGCATGGTATACACAACACTGAAGTACAGCCCAACACAAACACTTAAATAGCCAAGTATTTGTATAGTTCAAAATTATTTTAAACTTATTTTAAATTATTTAGTTATCTAAAGTATTTGTATACTTTAAACTGACCAAAAGAAGGGCTCATATAGACAGAGACCTTCTTAGCTTAGCTTAGTCAGTCCTTTGCTTCTGACCTCGAGGTTAAACATACTCAACTGCTATACACCAACACTAAATGAAACATATTACCACTTACAATAATATGGTCGAGTGTTACAGCTTAAAGTCGCTTTGTAATAACTACATGTATATGATAGGGACAGGAACAAGCGCAAATAATTCGACTAACTACGTCCCTGTGGTCTGAATTAATATTCAGATAGGAGCATTAATTCTGATTCGCAGCCTGTGCTATGTTCCTGAATTTGCAGCAAGAACACATCTAAAAAAATATATAATATATATGTTAGGCCAATATCTACCAATGTTTAGCAAACCCACAGCAAATGAACCAATCAAACTTAGTAACAGTCGTTCTATAAAACAATCTCGCTGAGGTACGTCTCTGACAATAACCTACGTTTGGGAAACGGCCGTTATACATAGGTATACGTCTTTTATCAACTATCAACCTACCGAGTTCTATTTTAATTTCCTCACTCTTCACGTTGTCAATATCCTCATAGAATCCGTTCTCCCTGCAATCAATCAATCCATCAATCAATCCATCAATCAATCAATCAACCAGTCACTAAACCTAATTAATGAAGCACGAACGAGATTAAACTCTATAATTATCTCATGAGGACCAGAATTCCAGAAAAGTCCACGGATATAAAGCTGTGGCTGTTGTATTTATAACATTGACAGTAAATAAATTGTATATAATTATGACAACTGAACTGCATTTCTTCCTAACTTCAGGAGATAGAGAGTCTGAGTGTAGCTATTGAATTCAAAATTGTATATGTATATTAACCGAGAAATAAATTAGACTAGTGCAATTCGACATCAGTTTCAGCAAGTAAAATGGACATTTAATCTTTATTTGTTCCACATATTGCACCCTCAACATGTGGGGCAGCAGTATCTTCCGTCATCAACTTTCAACACTGATGGAAGAGAATACCACAAAATAATTGAATACAACATACGCTATACTTCATTTTAACTTTCTTTTGTTGGTTTAATGTTAATGCTAATATCGTTTTCATTTGATTATTTTTTACAACTGTATTATTTCCCGTGTCGAGTCCATGATATTTGAGAATAGTCCAACCGATAACTGCACAGTGCATGTGTTTCATAAGAGCCGACTAGCGCAGATACTGAGGAAGGCAATGGAAAACCACATCAGAAACCTATATTTTCCTTGAACAAAAGCACCATTTTACGTGTGGAAAAGGCAAAGCCTTCGTGATAAGACAGACTTATTGGGTTGGTCGATGGTGTGCACATTAAAGAGTGAGATAGTTGATTGTGTGTAAGAATTTTTTGCTTTGGACCTGCCACGTGGCGAAACACTGGATAGATAGATAGATTATTCGTTGTGCCTGAAGTGAACAACAAAATAAAAAGAAATTATTAGACTCCTAATCGAGCAATATATTATCAAGTAATATACAGGGTGAGTAAAAAAAGTAGACCCCTAAATGTTTTTTGAATTTTGTCGAGACCATTCAGTGTATTTGTACCATTTTTATAGGATACAATAAAAGGCCAGTTTCACATCATTTCTGAAAATTTCATCAAATTCTATCAACAGATGATAATGTTATCAGCGTCTTTGTGACCTTACCCATCAAATATAAATTTACACCATGTCTTTTAATTATTGAATTGAAATTATCAAGCTGATTTCTATGAAATTTTAGAACAATGGAGAACGACCAATTTTATCTCTTGTCACATCTAAATTTCATCTGGATCTATGAAACTTCATAAATTTCATCTGGATATCTTTAAAAACTAAAAAGTTATTGATATTTCAGTATGACGGGATAGACAAATTTTGCAGTTTCATAACGCCATTCAATGTCAAATAATGCATGCTTCTTTCGATGCTTGTCTAAACCGTCATACTGAAATATCAATAACTTTATTGTTTTTTAAGATATACAAATGAAATTTGGTGACTAGAGATAGAATTGGTTGTTCTCTACGGCTGGAAATATTCATAGGAATCAGTTCAATAATTACAATTTAGTTAACTGAAAACATATGACGTCATATAATTCGATACTGGTAAACTGATCTCACACATCTGTCTTGTTCAAATGCGAATAACTTTCTTGTTTGTAAAGATATCTGAATGACATATACCAGAGTGTTGTAGCATTGGTTGTTCACAATTTCTGCAAAATTTTACAGGGATCGGTGTAATATTTACTATTTAGTGGGAAATATAAAAATCTTCTCACTTATAAAAGACACCGTGCATATTTATATTTGAGGGGTACGGTCACAAAAACGCTGATAACTTTGCCATCTGTCGATCGAATTTGATGAAATTTTCAGAAATGATGTGAAACTGGTCTGTTAATATATCCTGTAAAAATGGTACATATAGACTGAATGGTCTCGACAAAATTCAAAAAACATTTAGGGGTCTACTTTTATTTACTCGCCCTGTCTTCATCGAGCCTACTGACCAGAGCTGAGCGAGTGGGGGCCCACGAGGCCCAGCCTCTGAGTTGTTACAAGAGATCTGATGCTGATGGTAAGGGTGATAGGGCGTTCTCTTGAGTGACTGGAGCATGTTCTGTCTGTAGTCTGCTGCTATACCCCAACACGACCCTTTACCTGCCTCCTATAAACAACAACATAGTGACTGGAGCATGTTCTGTATGTAGTCTGCTGCTATACCCCAACACAACCCTTTACCTGCCTCCTATAAACAATAACATAGTGACTGGAGCATGTTCTGTCTGTAGTCTGCTGCTATACCCCAACACGAGCTCTTGCCCGCCTCCCAGTGTTATTTAAGTTAACTCTAACTGTAACTGAAATGGCTAACTAACTGAAAAGTTAGGCTCAGTTAATAGTAACT
>JAQFZF010003809.1:0-11056 GCA_034695365.1 Enchytraeus norvegicus
TTTTTTTTAATTGATAGTCCAATTTTCTTTTTCTTTTTTTGTGGGGGAGGGTGAATCCCAAAATGTTGTTGGGGGGCCGTCCCCCAAACCCCCAAAAAATTTCACACATTTACGTGGGGGCAGACATGTTAGGCACACAAAAATTGGCTGAAGGCACACACGTTTTCATGCAAATAAAAATTTTGATTGAAATAAACAGTCTGGCTTACTTTTTTTTGAACCACGGTGTATTTTCTATTTACATGCATTTGTTTATTGATTTTTCTCATGCTACAACAATTACACCAGTTCTTTCATGTATCGGCTACAATGATAAGGCTTCTATATTTGTCACTGCAGCAAATGCTGCAGTAACAATTATTTTTTAATATTATTAGGATTTTGGGTATTATTTGTCATTATGATTATGATTTAATAGGTATCTCTTTATTGGTAACGAATACAGGGTAATAGAGACAACATTAACAATATTCGAACGTCAACTAAATAACTGGTGCACCAAACTTTATATAACATAATATAGTGCATTAAACAAAATCAAATTCTCACACACACTCATACAGACACACACACCCACACACACACAAACCTTCTTACATTATTATTCATTGTCTAAAAGTTTCGGTCATGCATACAACCAATCATGGTATAATTTAATGCTGTATATTATGTGTTTATCTCTTTCAGCATGTCTATCTGATGGAGGCAGGGCATTCAATGCATGACTTCAATGGTCGTCTATTTGCAGAGGTAATCCGTTAACTTATTTTACTATCATAATAAAATAATAATTAATTGATATTATTTATACAATGCTGTATGCTTCCGGGGAACCTTTGAGTGCCAAACATTATTATTATGCTAACTAGTTATTAGAATTATTATTAGAATCAGTTCTTGGGGACAAAGTTATCGAAAGACTCTCTGTTGGCTTATTTCATATAATAATATTTATCAATAATATTGGTATTAAATTCTTGTATTCATAGTTTTATTCTAATTAATTATCTATTTATCTGATCAGTGTTACTCAAATGGCAGGTCCAAGGCATACAATTCTGTTGAACAATCTGCTTAATGCGCCCATCCTCAACATTTGTAGGTGCGACTTCTATTTTCAAAAAGCCTAGTTCAGATAAATTAGGTGCAGCTCGTGTAATCCTTAGTCCATAAAATAGATTAAGTACTATAATATTTAACTTTATAATGATTAGCTCATTTAATCGTATACTTCTCGTATACTTCTCGGCCGGTCACTGGGTCGATGCCTTTGTGTGCTTGTACAAGATCGCAAATCTTGTGGCAAAGAATTCCATAGTGTTGGAGCAGTATAGCTGAACGAGCGTCTGCCTATTTCAGTTCGAATGTCTGGCACTTTTAGAAGATTAGTTCCGGACGAACAAACGAAGGCTGCTTGTGGGTTGGTAAGATGATATTAGCTCAGATAGATAAAATAGTTTAAACCAAACTATAACCAAATTAAGAGACAGTTTACTAGACCATCGAGTCTTATCATACTTATTATTATTATCATTACAGGTGGGTGAAGGCTCCTGGAGTGAGTATAACATTAACAGCTTGCTGCAGGATGCACTGGGTCTAGCTCAGCAGGACTTGGCTGATAGGTAAATAGATTAGATAAATTATCATAAGTAATATCTGAAGCTAAGTGTTACATCTGTTTCCTTATCGAAGGATACTTTTGTCAGGGATGGACGCTGCAGGGACACAAACTAATGGCCTCCTGCTTATCTGAAAGCTTGCTACCGACTAGGCTATCAAACCGGTACCAATTGTAGTATATTCTTTTTATGTAAATTTTGCTATGATATGATAGCTTAATATCAACAATTTCCTTCTGTTCATTGATCAGATTCACTATAATTCATTGATCCATGGCACTAATTCTGTACATATTTTAGTATCTCACACGTTAATGAGCATTCCATCGATCAACCAAACATGTTGATTATATCACTAAGGCTTTGCCTTTATTAAATCGAAGGATATTTAATGGTTTTAGAAAAGAAACATTCTGGCTCATAAGCTAGTTTCTTATTGCCTTCTTTAGCATTGTACTGATGAAAATTCTGACTGATATCTGTCTGAATTTTTATTTTGCTGTTTCTGCTTGGTGGATGCTAGGATAGGGTTCCAATATTGTAGAGGGCGTCTCTGATTTCATCATCATCAGACTATGCAGTGGGCACAAATTTCTTAGTTAGTAGTTAGTAGTTAGTAGCTACTGGGAGGAACCAGTAGCTACGTCGGTTAGGTTTCCGACTTGGGATCAGTATGTGTGGGGTTCGAATCTGAGGTTCGCCCGTCAATGACATCTCTGTCAAGACATGAAACTGACGTTAACTTCGGCTTTTTAGTTGTTTAATGCCACAAGTGAAGTTTTCACATGTCTACAGTTTCCTTTCTTGTTTCTTTTTCTCTTTGAGGGTCGTCCCGCTGGTTGATCGTTCCATCTTACCAATGATTTGATTTGTATTGATTTACTATAATTCAGGTCGTGTTGGTTCAGGCAGACTTAAGAATAGACCAACAGAAAGCTGCATGTTTCGTAGAAGTCGACGAACACAGTGAGGTTATCCTAGGATAATGAGGCCCACTTTTAAAAACAGTAATTGATTTAACTTGCATGAATTGATTAGAATTATTTGATTGATGCTGTAATGAATGTTTTCAGATTCTATATATCAGTCGTTAGTGACGAGGATTCACAGCACAGAGTCGGCTCACAGCAGACCTTCTCTGTGATGTCTCGTCTACGCTTGTCTCTTCAGGTTTGGCTCACAGTTAATAGCATTATATCCAGTTTCTATGCTTTCAATTCGATAAAAGATGTTCTCTTCCATCAAATTTTTCCAACTTAAACAAATTTTGTATTTGTTTAAGTATTGGTATGCAAATTGGTATGCTCCATGTTTGATCCTTTTTTCTTTCAATATATGTGCTCTCCGGCTACGTTTGAGTGGACCAGCTGGTCTGACATATGCTGTCTGAGACGTGCCTGATATCACCGCCAAATTAACCTTTATTTCATTTGATTTGAATGCATTTGCAAGTATTCTGGTGGCTAATTGTTAGTGAACTACTTGTAGTTGTATACTTCACTTAGGATATCCTTGAAACATCTTTGGATGAGAAAGCGGACACTAAATCCATATTTTATTGTATTGTTTTTATGCTTAGGTGGACTGGCCTATAAACATGATTATAAGTGATTGGTGCTTGGAGCGGTGCAGTGAAGTATTTCAGTTTCTACTTCAGATAAAGTACATCAAACATTCTCTTGATTCTGTCCATTTCTCAGGTACTATCTTAGGATATGGAAACAGGCATTGAACTTGTCTTAACAGCTTTTACAAGTAAACTTATCTCAAATTGAACATAAGAGGATAGAGTAACCCACAACCAATGCTGCAAGACCGCTACATGTCTGAAAATAGTGATCTTTGGTATTCGATGGAACACCATTTCAGTGATAGGTCGCTAAATAGTAGTAGGTCGCCAATACACAGAAGTCTTGGATAAAACAAAACAGATTTTTGTATATCCATTGACTCGCTATAGTTTCATATATAATTAATTATCCTCGGTCAGGACCTGGTGTCTTTGCCTCAACCAAAGTAATTGCACGTCCAAATTTTATTATTGTTATTCAGTCAATCAGTCAAATGGCTTTGTATAATGCATCTTAAAGATGTCTCAGAAAGTCTACCAAATTATAATTTTTTTAAACTTGAACTTATTAATTTAACAACAGACTTCATATTGCGTCTGTTGTTATTCTGTGGTTATAAAGTTCTATCATTAGGCCTACTATGATAAATTGTTTCCATTTTGCTATAGATCTAATGTTGAGGGATGTCTCTGAGCCAGTGGGTGTGGCTAACAGTGAGGAGGGTGGAGCCTCTGATTTGATTAACAGGCAGCAGCTGGTACATAGGCTGCAGCTGTTTCGTATGCAGCTGCTGCAGTTTGTCAACAGTCTCAACAGCTTCATTATGACCAGGGTAAGTCTGTGTGTCATCGATGACGGTATCACTCTATTGCTGCTGCATTGTTGTTGTATGGGCAGCTATAGGTTAATAGAATATGTTTAACATTTTGTATTATTGTTTCAACTGGTCAATTAACGATATCATTTTAGCAATCATTCGCTCTGTATTTAGTAATAGTAAACTATTTTTCAATTTCATCATTAGTTTGTATAGATTTTGTAGCATTTGCATTTGACATTTGAATAATTAAACAGTAAATAGGCAAGGTCTCCTCTTCCCCCTCCCCTAAATCCGCGCCTGTAAGTAAGTGATGCTTAATTATCGCCAATAATGTAACACATCATGATGTACCATACACCGTAGCATACCACGATGTAATACACAATACATTATTGTATAAGATGATTATGTAAGAAAAAGTGTAACACTATCTAAAACTGTTGCTTGTGTACCAGGTCAGCAATAATCTCTTAATTAAGTTAATAATTAAGCACGATGTTAGTGCACACCTTTATAACATAGCATAACAATCAATATCAGCCTTCGTCCTACATGTAAGCAATAATTTCATCCGTAATAGTATCAATAGTATCAGTAGCCAATGTCTATGTAAGGTAAGCACAGCTGCTTCAAACTACTTATGCTCAGCCTTATTTTATCTTAATTTAATGAAAGACTTAGAAAAGTTATTTTGATTCTGTTACTTCAAAACATTATTAGTACGATTCTGAATGCCTATTTGTCGAAACAATAAAAATCTGTGACATACAGTATATGCCAAGTCATGAGTAGAAGCCTCGAATAAATCAATATGCTAATAATTATAATCTCAACCCAGGTGACCAACCCGAGTGATGACGTTGTCAATGGGGTGGATCAGACCGTTGATGACGGGGTTCGGAACTTTGAACAGGTGATGACGGTTAATGAAGGGGGTCGGAAAGGTGATGACGGAGGGGGGGGGATGACGTCAAGAATTTGAGATCTGTTTTAACAGATTCTTGCCCTGGCTAAAGGACTTGCACTGTTTTGGATCTCGTTTTCTCTTCCGTCAATGCATTTACAAGTGTATTCTGGTGGTATGGAACTGCTTGCAGTTGCATAGTCTGCTTGAGACGTCCCTGACATCGCCTTCGAGTGAGGAACCGGACTTTAAATCCTCATTGAACTGTATTGTATTGTATTTCTGAAAAATTGATGACTTAATGAACCCACTAATGTTTGTTAATATGTGTCGAATTCTGGCTGGGTTTTTTTGCTCTGCAGACTCTGCACTCGTTAACTCTGAAGTTTGACCATGACCTTTCTCAAGTATCTGACCTTGAAGAACTGAAAGACCTTCACCTTGAGTACGTTACAAAGGTTCACGAGAGGTGTCTGCTGCACGAGAAGGTCAAAGGCCTCAAGGATATTATTCAACATATCCTTCACCTTGCACTTGTCGTCTCTGACCACTGGAATAACAAGGTCAATTCTAGCAGCAGGTATATCAATGCTATGGTATATCTTTAAAGTAATATAATATTTACTTTTTTGTATTATTGTTAATTTGTTATTATGTTTAATGGTACTAATAGTTGTATTCATTTGTGTACCAATTTGTGATTTAAATCTGAATCTTAACATTAACATATTTCTCAAGTGTGGTACTGATATTAGTGGCGATTATACTAATGGCGGTTGCTCATTTGTTAACGGTTTTAAATTGTGTCCAATATTGCTCAGAAGTTTCCGGACTCGATTCCTGGTCGAGTCAACCAGAGAGTAAAATCTCAGATATACAACGGGCCAACCAAACTTTCCAGCCACTCATGTTTCGGTTAATTGAAAGCAATTAGTACGTTGTGGGTGACTACTTCTGAAGATTGTGATGGTGTTTACAGGTCGGCCATATATGATCCAATAGTCAAATTTGATCGTATACAATACAATACAACGAGGGTTTAATGCCCGGTTCCTCGCCCGAAGGTATGTATAGAGTGAGGCTGGCTACCTCATCATCAGATAAATGATTTTGTCACCTGTGGGATTTATAAAGTCCATGAAAATCAATTATATATATATATATATATATATATATATATATATAATTATCATTGATAATAATAAGTCATTTTCTATTGCAGATGTATGACAGCAGTCAGCCAGTCGCTAGACTCGGCTGAGGCTGAGTTCAGTCGTTGTATCAACTTCCTCTCGTCACTCATCTCCGGCTTCTCTGGTCGCCATCTTTATTCTCATCGTAAGTTGCGTATAAATCAATCAATCAATGAGGATTTGACCTCTGGTTCCTGACCCGAATACAGTCTTCTCTACTCTTCTGGCTGTTCTAAGCATTCTCTGAAATTCCTTGAGTCACATTAGTCAAATGGCTATTTGGAACCCAAGCGAAGGGTAATTCCGTCGAATACAAATAGTTATTGACTAACTGGATTGGAATCGAATACGTATGCTATTGATTTCGCCATATGGCGAGATGGCCGAAATTCGTTTCAAAATTCCGCTGAGCTAGTTATAAAAAGCTGCCGAGATAAGTTTAAAGTTATTTCGTATCTAAGGATGCTGTCAGAGACAGATAACGGGATTGATTTACTCATTGCGCAATAAAGTGTTTTACGTGCTATTTGTTTTATGTCACATCGGTTGTGGTCTATGGAAGGAATGACTACATTTGCTTTCAAGGCTCCTGAGAGCTTCTGAAACTAAATTAAGATTTCACTGTAGACCGATAAAAGCTTGCTATTTGATTGATTGACTGATTGGTATTGGATAATAAACCTAGCTTTTTAAAGATTTTATATATTTAAATGCTAATAATGTTATCATGGAAGATTATAATAATAACAATATGGCTTTTACCTCCGTTTCCTCATCCATGGTTGATGTCAGATATTATTGGGTGTCCCAGCAAAACATGGCTCTACAAACCGGTTCAACCGAAACAGTTATACATGTTGAAGAGAAAATATGTGATTAATAAAACCGGATTCAAGGCTTAATTTGTTGATAGATTAACAAATGTTGTTAGAAATGCTAGCTAGATATCATCCTGGACGACTTATGTGACTTATGACTTCTGTGTTTATTTGTTGACAGTGGATTCACTCAGCTTTGCTCTGGTCACGTGCAGTCAGGCCGTTCAAGCTTCAAAACAACGCTGAAGAGAACACCTTAGGGCCATCTAGTCCTCTTACTCCTTTAAAAAAGGCATAAAGCCGAAGTTAACGTCAGTTTCATCTCTCGAAAGGGATATCAGTGACGGGAGAGCCTCAGATTCGAACCCCGCACATACTGATCCCTAGTCGGAAACTTTACCGATGTAGCCATGTATTACATTTCAAGTTAGAACTATTAAGTAAAGGTAAAGGTACCACTGAGTCAATACTGACCCCTGGTACAGAGCTGATCCTATTTCAAAGTGGCTTTCGGCACACAGGTGATAATTGTCATTGATCTAGTGGCAAGGTCGCCAGCCTCACTTTCCATCATTTTGGTCTTACGCCACACCTGTGTTTACTTGTGCAATCATTTGAAGCAGTTACCTAGTTACGGAGACGTAATCCTACTAATTCAAATAACATAATTCTAATCTCAAGCATAAATGTGACATCAATACATAACCGAAGTTATTCAAGAATCTATTTCAACAGTTTCACGAAATTAAACTAACTTGACTGATCCCAGTATGTTGAATTAAAATTCTATGGCGTGACTTTTCTCTCTTCCTTTTATTTCCACACATGACAGTCGCATGTATTACAGGGTTTCCTTTCTTAGTTTATGTTTTTGATATTTTTGTAGTCTGCTGTCCCAAGTCTTTACTTTTGTTTAAATTAGCCAAATAGAGATCTAGCTAAATCTCTTATATCTCCATTTTTAGTAGCTGGGCCAATCTAACTGAGACGCTAGTAGCATATTTAGGATTTAATCACATAATATTCAATTGCAGGGCTAACATATGATGAAAGAGATAGAAGATTCTGCTTGAACATTATGCTCCGCTTATATTTGCAATAAATTAACAATCGTTATCATGTTCGATGTAATAAATAATCGTAGGCTAATACTTGGCACTGGTAGGCCGACTTCAATAATTAATTCTAGACATCAATTTCTATTTCACAGAAGGACTATTATATTAGTTATCTAGATTTTGTTACTTGTATTCATATTGTTTAATTTTAATAAAGTTTGTGTATAATTGGAGACATTGTCCTTCTCGTCGTATGTATGGTAGGATGTGTGAATACATCTTGTTCGTTTGATCATATGTGTGTTAGGATGTGTGAATGCGCCTTGTCCTTTTTATCGTATGTGTGGTAGGATGTCTTGCCTTCTCACCGTATGTCTAATACGACATGTGAATACACCTTGTCCTACTCATCATATGTGTGGTAGGATATGTCTGACTGACTTTGTCCACCCTCATCAACTTGATTTCTGCACCTGAACAAATAACAAATCCCCATTATTGAATATGCACCACCGTCATAGAAAAGTTAAAATTTAGTCAAGTTAGCAGCAGCAAGAACTTTGCACCATCAACCAAACGGTGTAGGGACAATTTTTCTACGAGCCACCGCATAGTTGTGGCGCGTACTGAAGACATAACAGACTTACAGATTCAAATTACTAGATAAGATTATCTTACTAGACAATTGGCACGCTCACCATTACACTAATAAATGCAATAATCCAACGGTTAAAGTAAGGACCATTTAAGAACGTTAAAGGTCTGCAAACAGCGAAAGACATGTAATACACTGTGTACATTCACCCCGGTGTGCGTGTACACCGCGTAAACGTATGGTGCAATTCAATAGTACGTAACATGGGGAAAATGTTACGTACCTGATAGTGCAGCTTTTGGGTCCTTTTTTCGATCTGTTGTTGAAGCTCAGATCATCATTGTACTCCTCTGATCTTGAGAGTAGTATGTGTGGTAGTACACTCTATGTTGAAGAAATCCTTGACCACTGCTCGGTTTCTGAAAAATAACTATCAATCAATGTTGTATTGATATCGCATGAGCTAAGTAGGCAAACATAAAGACGTTCGCACAAAATTGCTTATTCTTACTCTATCTCCCTTTCCAACTTCCTATACGCTTTGTCAATTTCTGCTTTATCATTCATATTGTGAGGCCTACATATACAACAAGTATAATTCTTCCCCTCTGTTTCGCCTATGTCTACGCCCGGTTTCACGATACTGGACATAAATTTACTCATTTCGGTAGAAAAAGTTAATAGCATTCGCCTATTTTCGTTTAATTAGGAAAACATAGATTTCTAGCAATAATATTGCTAGAAATCAGTACATTTATAGTAAAATTAGTACATCTATATTCAGTACCGTATCGTGAACCGCGCACGATAACCCGCACGAAAGAGACAAGAGAATACTATTCTCTTGTCTCTTTCGTAATACCAACTAATAATGATGCAATTTTAGTTGTAGAACATCGGTTAAGTGTCCGATTCGGGTTTCATAGGCTCACAATTGGAATCCTAGGGCTCACCCGTCACTGATTTAGCCGTTAGGCGGCGAAACCGACATTAAATTCGACTTTAGCCTTTTAGTAGGCCGATATGAAAACTCTTAGGAGTTAGGATCTGTCTAGAATCTAGATAATTATATAATTTTTTATGGCATTATTAGACAGAATAGCGATATATAATTTGTATTTTTATTGTAATACTTGTCTCTATTCGGCTTCACCGGAATTTGAATGAACGTTAAGACTGTAAGTTCACAGCGAAATCTAATAAATAAATAAAAGTTTCATAACCTTCAGAATCCTATTTTTAACTTAAGCTAATTATAATTACTAAAGCCTTTGCTAAGTAATGAGACCTATACCAGAGCGAAAGTATAACATCTTGCCTCTATAATAGTCTGCTTACCTTCATTAATTTCTTCATTCATCAGTTTAGTCCAAGACATTCATCAGAGGTCCAAGCTGGCACATCTGTTATGGTCTTTTGCTGCATGGCTACTTGACTCTCCATTGTCCATTTAGCGCTACCGTGGCATTGTGCATAGAGCGGCGCTCTATCAATACCTGTTATTACTATTTATAAATTATCAGATAGTAGCAGATTACAGTTCATCCAGTAATCAATCAATTACGTCATTTGATTTCTCTAAGTTTACGTTACTATGGAATCTGCCCAAAACTTTATTATCTTGAATGATGACGCGAAAGACTCTTTAGATCTTCTTTGTGTTTATTTCTGTTTCAATATTATCCCGTGTTAAGTTCCAAAAACAAGAATTCGTCCTCTCTGCATGATAAAACTTAATTTACACGTAGGCCTAGATTTATGAACTTTTTTAACATAATGTTATTTTACAACCCGCCCCCCCCCCCACAAAGAAAACAGCCACTAACTGCTATGTAAACGTTACGCTATAATATCGCAAAACGGAAGAGCTACGATCTGATATATCCGTACAACATACAAATTATTGTGTAACCATGCTATCCAGAAGCCTATGACTAATCAAAAAGTGGTTCTCAATCGATGTTCTATATCACCCTATATTCCTGGTAGTTTTCCACCATCTAAAACTCACCTTCTGTAGGTCAACTCAATAACTAGGTCAGAATACAAAACAAAGTTCGATACGGTACTCCATTGCGCGTTCATAATAATCGTACAACTGAGATTTGACGCATTGGTAGAGTCTGTGCCTCAGAATCATTTGATCTGGGATCAATTCCCAGGTCAAACGACAAGAAAAATTGCACCCAACGATGTCCATATTTGCGCTTGCTGCATGGTGCGCTATCCTAGGCTAACGTACGATTACGCACAGAGTGGTAAAAAATAAATAAAACACAAATACAGCAAATAAAGAAAGAGGGTGACGTGTGCGTTGAATGCGTTCTGTCATGTGTGAAAATATACGGATATTATATATATATATATATATATATATATATATATATAAAAGAGATGCCATCCCTGGAGATATTTAAATTTCTCAAAGCTGAATCATTAGAAATTTAGAATTGCACAGAATGATCTGTCGATAGG
>JAQFZF010003810.1:0-11055 GCA_034695365.1 Enchytraeus norvegicus
ATTTATTTAATTTATTTAATTTTATTAAAAAAAGATAATTTAATTTAATTTATTTTTTAAATATTAGTTATGATTCAAAAGAATTTTACGGAATATTATTCTAGGAAACCATTAAGTTTAAACAGCAAAATACAATATAAAATTTTGATTGTGCAATATTGTACTATCTTTTAAATCAATGTTTCACTAAATTTGTGACATTTTTTCAGAAAGTTTTTACAAGTCATCGAATCCTGTGGCGGGGATTCTGTTAGAATAGCTCGTTGTTTCACATTACAGAGGGAAGGCTTCGCTATATACTCGGCATACTGTACCAACTATCCCAGGTAGGTCTTTCAGTCAGTCATTCTATGCGAATTTACGTCCGCTTCATCATCCAACGATGACATCAGGGACGTAACATATGGTCCCTTATATCGTTTACTTTTATATGGCTTCACCATAAACAGTTGACGTGTTAAAGTAGGCGTGTTTACTGTTTTTGTTGCTACTAACCAGAATGACAGCCGTGGTGCTGACACCATTTATCCTCTCAGTGGGAGGGCTGTAGTGCAGGACCTGCAATGCTCATCTCAGGCGTCTGCCTGAGGAAGACACAATCCGTTACTTTTTTATAATGAGTTTTATAATTCATTATTTCAGTTTTGGTGGACTAGCTGGCATAACCTAGCTTTCTGAGATGTCCCTGATATGGTATTTGTCAGATGATGAACCGGACGTTAAACCTTATTGTATTGTATTCGTGTGCTGTTCACTACACATAAAAATGTCATATGAAATACGATAGGGCCTACCACATATACACATAGCTTTTATGTCAGCTCACATAATATACACATTGCCTTAACATCAGCTCACACATGTAGCCTACACACACATAGCTCTACATCAGCTCACTGCTCACACATGTAGGCCTACACATAGCTTTTACATCAGCTCACACATGTACACAGCCCTAACATCAGCTCACACGTATACACATAGCCCTAACATCTGCTCACATACACACATAGCATATGCACATAGCTTTTACATCAGCTCACACATGAGGTTTATCTGAGTTAATCCAGTGTTAAGTGACGTTATTTGATCCATAGGTCAGCTGCTGTTCCACAAATCTCCTATTTGATATGGAAGACGATATAAATATTTAACTTCCGTGTTAGTTCAGTCAATGATAAAGTTAAACACGGGTCGTCTCACATTTCGTGTAGGTAGGAGGTCCAGGCTTAACTCTGCCGCCGATCTGTCCTTTAGACCTGTAACACATAATTTGGCATTTATTTGCCCATAGATTACATAGAACATAAAAGTTTATTTGCGTAAAATAGTCGAAATTTATTTCATTATTAATTAACTTAAAAATTCGTTCATTAATTCTCATTGCAGCTGACGATTTTAAACGTTAAAAATTCTAATTAAAAGTGAAATGATATAATCACTGATTGCCCAAGAGTATAGATCAGTCAAATTATGAATGATTGCCTGAATTCTTTTATAATCTTCCTTCATACATGCAGTCGCCTCGTGCGACCACATGTTGTTCTCGGTTGTTAATTTCCAATTCCCCGAAGTTCGCAAGATAATTAGCTAATAACGACAAGCAACTTTTAAAGATTTAAATTGAATTTAAATAGACTGATAACAAAAAGCAGGATATGTCCCACATACAATAAATCGTTAAATATTTCAGTACGTATAGGGATTTGAACGGATTTGTTATTCAAATAGGACTACCATGCTTCTTACGGTACTGAGATTCGTAACTGTGTCTTTTAATCACGAAATTTTGCATTCCTTTCTCTCCCTGACGTGTAGACCCTAAAATTGTCATAAACTTTGTTTATGAATCTTGGTATTTACGATTTGTATGTTTTGTCACATTGAAAAATTTACTTGTAGTTAGTTATCCAGTTACTATAATAATTGTTCTTGCATGTCCAACATAGGCCTACTATATGTCAAATAAAAAGAATAATATGCATCATTTTAGGTGTAAAACTAAAGTAAATCTACGTTTAACTCCTGTATCCAAGGATACTGTCAGAGTCTGACCCGGTTGGGACTCGAACCCGTGACTTCCTGCTTATCGAGCAAGCGCTTTTCCGACTACGCCATCCAACCGGGGCATGTGCTGTGATGGCAGGGTCTTTGTTTTGGAATCGATTAGCTGCATTGATCGATGTTGTACTCATTAGGCTATTGAGTGAGACGGTAGACTGTTTAAATTTTGCCAAATGGCAAATAATAGAATAGATATGCCATATATTATGCTGACAAATTGACTTTCTGAGCTACAGTACTTTGAACAATGTAATTATAATAATTATCATAATATTGTCACGGTTGGATGGCCGAGTCGATAGCTAGCTTGCCTGATAAACAGGAGGTCATGGGTTCGATTCCCAGCCGGGTCCGTCTCTGACAGTATCCTGGGGTACGGAAACAGACCTTAAACTTAGCTTTACAGCTTTATACAAATTAGAATTGTAAAATTATTCATATGGTTGCCAACCATATGCCAACGAACATATCTTAAAACCATGCTAATTAACTTAAACGTTTAATAATTGTAATTTTACCTAAGCTTGTAAATAGCAGTGCATTGATGATGTTGACTTATTTAGCCTAATAATTATCATTTTCTTTCGATCTTGTGTTGTAGAGCGGTGGAGATATTGATACGTTGTATGAGAAATGAAAAAGTGTGTTCAGAATTGAAGGAGATTCAAATAGGGTTGGGGCACCCCCTCCCTCTCGGTTCTTACCTCCTCAAACCGGTTCAACGAATTCTCAAATATCACCTACTACTGCAGGTATTGCTTTGCATTTTATTTTTATTTTACCGGACCTGCACCGTCTAAGATCTCTTTTTTTCCAGCACATGTTTTTTTCGAATTGTTTAGGTTGAATCGGTTCTTGGGATATATATGCTGTTGGGGCGCCTTTAATTGTAAAAACTATGCAAGTCGCTGAGCAGTCTGCCCTCTAGTCTTCGTGACAGTAAGCTATCATGTGCCATTGTGCCTCATTGAAATTAAAACTTCAAACTCATCTATATATTTAACTCAGCCCAGTAACTATGTGCTTCTGAGACATTGTTAAGATGCGCTATACAAAAGCTCGTGATTGATTGATTGAGTGAGCAGTTATATCAGAATGATTAATAATTGGGGATATTTGGAAACCCCATCCCCCACTAATCTCATATGTAATCGATAGAATAAACTCAAGGCATTCTGTTTTTTTACTTAAAGCCAATAAGAAACTTACATGAGATACATGCTTATTAGCCGCTGATGGGGAAACAGACGTTTAACATTCATGGATATAATTATATCCATGAAGGTTAAACGTGTGTTTCCGCATCCGCGGCTGTTGTCAGAGCGGCGTCGATCGACTTTTGATAACAAGGATAGTGTTCGGGTCTACTATTCTCAAGTTTCCGGTCCGGATTCTACAGTGGAATCTGAGTTTTATTACAATACAGTACAATACAGTGAGGATTTAAAGTCCGGTTCCTCACCAGAGGCGATGTCAGGGACTTCTCAAATAGATTATGCAACGGCAAGCAGTTCTATACTACCTGAACACACTTGCCAATGCATAGACCGATGAGAATAATCACCGTTCTCTGACTGATTATAGAAAATCCTGGACCACACGGACGAGGCGTCCTCTGGTCACGCTGGTATCGGTCAGGCGGTCGAGTACATGACGGGTGTGGCTCGACACATCGATACGATGAAGAGGAGGCACGAAAGTTCAGTGAGGACACAAGAGATCAGGAGCCTAGTGCTTGACTGGAGGGGTCCGGACCTTACAACACTGGGAAATCTTGTGCTTGAGGTTAGCAATCAATCAATCAAGCAATCAATCAATCAATCTATCTGTCTATCACTCAATCAAGCAATCACTGAGAGTCCCGATCTTACGACTCAAGGCAATCTTGTACTTGAGATGAGCAATCAATCAATCAATCAATGATTCAATAATGAGTCCAAATCTTACAACACTGGCAAATATTGTGCTTTAGGTAAACAATCAATCAATCAATCAATCAATAAGGGGTCCAGACTTTATAACTCTAGGCAATCTTGTGCTTGAGGTAAACAATCAATCAATCAATCAGACAATGGAGGATTCAGATGTTACAACTCTAGGCGGTCTTACATTTGAGGGAAACAATCAATCAATCAATACCTAAATCAATCAAGGGAGAAGAGAAAAGCGAGAGTACGTAAATGAATTAAATCCGTTAGCGTTAGGTTGCATTGCAACAATGGCATAATTATTACATTGCAGAGAGTAAATAAATTTTTCTGGATTCGATGTGAAGAATTCAGAATTTTTCAGATCAAATAAATCAAGCATTAAGGGCATCTAATCAAATAGGCATTTAACACCAAGATACCATTGCAAAAGCATTGTAAAATTACGAATTCTAATATTAAATTACAATTCTATGCAAAGGTACCAATGCTCTATTTTGGAGCCATATATCTGGCATAACTACAAATACTATGATAAATTTATATAAATGTTGGGTTACTAAATTTAAAAACAAATTTAGTCACTGAGCGCTAGATACGGGAACTGATCCCCAACTAAGCGCTACACCACACAGGTGACAATTTACTAATGGTGAGATGGACACACTGAAAAGATACGATAGGATACTTTGTTTAACTACGCAACTTTCAGAAGTAGTCACCTATTATCTACTAATTACTTCCAATTAACCCTATCCACAAAGGGACGGAGGGCTTGATTGACCTGTCCGTCGTGCATCAGAGATTTTACTCTCTGATTGGTTCGAGCAGGAGACGTACCCGGAACTTTCGGCGCAAAATTCAACACGAACTGGCCGACGCGCTAACCAATGAGCCACTGAGATGTGCTTCTACAGAATTGTAATGATAGAAGCAGGTTCATGGGTGAGGGGAGGGGGGGGGGGGTCCGGGGTTTGGACCCCCCAAAGTTTGAGATGGGGGGGGGGGGGGTCGGAGTATCTTATGCTCCACCATAATTTGAATATGTGAAATGTTTTGACTTTAACATTAGCTTCATTGGGATGTTTATGCCTATTGATGAGTGTATGACAATTTTTACCATAGGTTCCTTAATTATACAAATTTTATACGTACATTTAACGCAATTTTTCAAGCACACTACTCTTTGGTCATACTCAGAAGCCGCCTTTGTAAATAGAAACCGCTGTTAAAATGCACACAGGAGTAAAAAATGACTATTAATTCTTTATTGAGTAAAAATGCTAGCAGAGATTTTTGTTCCTAATTTATTTTAAGTGCTCTGTGCTGTAACCGACCATGGGCTAAAAAACGATAAGGTACATTTATTATGTTAAAAGAAGTTATGAATAAAATATAGAAATTAGAATAAATCTCCTGATCGCTGGTATGCCATTTCACCGAATTTACCGCGAACAAGTTCATAATTTTGGTTACTTGTTTACATTCGGCCTCTATTGTCAGATTCAATAATTATCAATGCATTGCCAATCTAGCAATTAACTTCTTTTGTGGAGAGATTAATCTAACATAAAAACAGAGAACACAGCCAAAGAGATTAAACTAATGGTTATAATACATGAAACAAGTTTTATACAATTAATGACTGTTTTCGCAAGGCGTCTGAAGGTCAAAAGCTGAAAGCATTTCCAATTTCTTTATATCCAGTCTTTTTCTGCATAATGTCACGACTGTCTGTCGTGAATAAGAGGGTAATTGTTATACCATTCTGATATTATTTCAATCTCTCTCTTATTTGTCCGACCAAGGTTTTCAAGGGCACAAGGGTTTCAATCCTTGGCAGTCTAGATGTGAAATTATTTTCAAATATAAGAGTTATAAATTCCAATACATACGGTACTATATTAACACGTATATGATATTTAACACTTACATAAGTTGCAACGCTTTCTCTTAGGCCTGCGCCTGAAGTCTCTTATGATTAGTCTACGTTGGAGATAATTAAATTGACTTAAACTTAAATTAAATTAAATTTCCGTTTCGAGTTCAAGCATGCGGTTAGTAGTTCAGTTTTCAGTTTGAAGACCATTAATATAGGCTGAGCTAAATACATAGAATAATTTTTAACGTCTGTTTCATCATCCTGAGAGACTATCGGATGCCGACATGGTATCTGCTTCACAAAGTTAGTATTGACTATAACCTCTACAGTTCCGTTGTCCAGTGCACTGGACAAGCGATCAATGATTCCAGCTTGTGTTTGCAATAATCAATGACTTCAACACCCTTGTACATTGAAATGGACATATTAGTTGCTCCATCTGACAAATGAAAAGAAACGATTTTTTTGTGGAATTTTTTCTATAATTCCCAAAAGAATTCAATGTCCAAAATTGTTATCAGTATAATCAATTAATGTCAATTGTGTGTTGTGGTTTTTGTGATACAGGACAGATTCAGGGTATATGGCGCCAAGGCTCTTCGTCTAATATTTCTATTCAACAAAGCTTTAATGATCGCAAAACAGAGAGATGATGGTGCATTACTAGTCAAATCATTTATCATGGTAAGAATGTACAGATAACTTTTTAACTTAATAAACTAAGAGTAATAACGGTTTAACGTCCGTTTCCTCATCCTCAGGCATGATGTTAGGGACGGCAATTGTAATACATATTGTATTGATCTAACTAATTAACAAATTATATAAATAAGCAACTTTAATACCCAAGAAAAACGATAGGTTACAAAAATGCAATTTATTTGAATAGGCCTATATACATTTTTTTCATATGCCGCAAGAGTTTTTCGCAATATTTGTTTCTCTGATTCTATTTTTGATTTTTGATTTTTCTCCAAATCATATGTTCATTAGATCTGAAATAAAAAATAAATTAATCAAAGTTTGAACTAGGTTATCAACGTTATTAACCTACTTGGTAATATTGAATTAACATGTATATACATGTATTATTTGTTATTTTCAGTGTTCAAATCTAATGTTAATGGAAAGCATACCAAAGCAACCGTTGAACTTTCAAATCGTTCCTTTCGATTCTCCGAAAATTCAGTATACAATACAGGTTTGATAAAGAATAGAACTTTATTATTATTTAGACTGGTGGTATTGAATTTCTTGCAGTTGCATGGTCCGCTCGAGACGTCTCGGACATCGTCATTGGGTGAGGAATCGGACGTTAAATACTCATTGTATTCAGTATTTTAGCACATTATTTCATTTATAATCTAGTAATTCTTAAATATAGATAATTTAAAACACTATTTAAAGCAACAGAAAATGTATAGCATTGGCTTTGGTTTGGTCTTTTCGTCTTAATTAATCAAGTTTCAATCTGTTTCGTAGAACTGAGAAATGATACTATGTGCCAGAATCAAAAATAGGGCAGATTGAATGCATAACAATTTGAGGAGCATTATTTAATTATCATTCTAATTTATTTTTCTAGAATTAATTTAATTTTTTTATTATTATTTTGTTTTATTATATTTTATTATTTCATGTATAGCCAATGGTCATTTCAATTCAAAATAGATGCTATTACTTGGCAGGCGAAGAGCAGTGAGCAGAAGAAGAAATGGTGTCAAGAGATCAAGAGGTTGATGTTAGACAGCTACAACGTCACCATTCCAGATACAGCTAAAGAATTAGTCATGCGCCTTGGCAGTAGTCGTCATGAAGGTTTATAACAGTACAATCTATCAATCAGAAGCTTTTATATTGCGCACTCTTAACTAAGTCTTAGTAGCGCTCATGAACATTGAACGGTAAAGTAGCCTGGCCTGCCAAGTGACACAACCGACGAGGGAGGAACTCTGCAAATCTGGATTAGAGTGACCAAAGTGTCAGGTACACAGTCATATCGCAGACCATTCTGCCCTTCACTGCGGCATATACGTTAATCGCGTCTTACGACACATGAGTTTTCGGTTGGTCTAAATTCTCAAATTTCCCGAACAACACATGTGTCCTTCCCGATCCAGCCGTTGGTGGCCATGGTGTGTCATAGTTCTCTTTCTCTGGCAGTTCTGATCATTTCCAGTACTTCGATTTTCATCCAGTAGAAGAATTAAGTCGAAATGATCAGAACTGCTTGAAAAATGAACCATAGAACACCATGACCTTTAATTACATTAATGGGACTATACATTTGTACTGGTAAAATACTCGTAGAAATAAATACAATATTATTTACTGTGCCGATCGAATAGCCCAATTTGATAAGGCACTAGTCTTGCAAACTTGGGGCTGGTGGTTAATATGGGAAACAGTCGTGACATATTAGCTTGAGAGTAGGAGGTCACGTGTTCGAGTCCCAGCCGGGTCTGTCTCTGACATCCGTAACCTTCCATATGTTTCCGTATCCTTCGATACGGAAACAGATTTTAAACTTAACTTTACAACTTTAACATCTCTCTCTAGTGCACTGCCTAGTGGCAGGTTCAAGGTACATATTCTGAAACACAGTCTGCTATCCCGCTTACTAATGAGCAATTAGCAATTACTGCTATTTATAATTTATGTTAATTATATTCAACATGAATGTAACAATGCTGGTATTCAACTTTTTGCTGCTGACTCAAATTTATTTGTAGATGGTAGAAATCTGATTGAACTATATATATGATGCTGCTAATCTAATAGTATGAAAATACCTGCGTTAGTCGGCTTTAACGAAACATGTGCAGTTTTTAGTTGGTCGAATCTCAAGTTTTCCGGATCCAGCACGGGATAGCTTTAACAGAATAACCTCAAATACCGGCAATAATAAACTTTATTGTGATCGATTAATCAATCAATCAATAAAGTAATCAATTATGATTAAAAGTCCGGTTCATCATCTGATGACGACATCAGGGAATACTTTTTACTTGATTGTATTCAATTTCATTCTATAGTGTTTATCACCTTGAGCTGTTTTTTCGAATATTTTCACACATGACAGAACCCACCTGCTTGTTTTCTTTCTTAGGTACTGAAAGAATGAAAACATGCTTATTATAGGGCGAGCTTTATTTTAATTGATGATTCTCACTGCACTGTACTGATGTTACATTGAAATATGCTGTGTTGTTAAATACTCGATGATCCTTAATTAATAATAGATGGTGTGTATTATTGCTAATAGACTCTGTGTCTTAACGGGATGATTGGCGTCTCCTTGTCTCCGAACCCTCTATTATGGTCTCGGCACGTAGAGAGCAACGCACCAGTTTATAACTCGCAGTCCTACTTTGTGCAATGTAGTCCTAGCTTCTCTTCAAATTTTCAAGTCTAAATTGAGATTAAGGTTCTATATTATTTTAGTTTGAACATTAGCCAAGCCATACCGATATAGATTCAAGCAAAACATTTAAAGATATCCTCAAATATTATTGAAATAAACGGTGTTTCACATATCATGTTGACGTTATTTTATTATTATCTATTTCTTATAAAAATGCAGAGAGGCCGAAGTCGTCTAAAGATTTTCTCGATCCCATCAGGATTCAACCCTCTGCCCCCGAGTATCTCGACAGATGGCGAGGTCGTAGGAAGTCTGCCGGAACCATACACGGTAAATACTCAACAATAATCAATTAATCAATCAATCAATCAATCAATCAATCCAAAATAGCAGGCCATATTTATAAAACATCTCTAGGTAATATTATTTCAAAGTATTAATTGGAAAAAGTCGGAACTTAACTGTAACATTTTAACGACTTTTAAAATGTCTAATCAAATTACTATCATTGGCTTATTTATACAATTGATGAAAACCTACAGCTTTATAGTTAAAATTATTATTTAAATTAGTTTGACTAATGAAATAATTTCAATTATTATAATGTGGTTTTTTGTTTGTGAATGTTTTAGATTTGAAGCTGAAAACTAAGAAAGGTAAAGTTAAGTTACGTTTATTATTGTAAAACAGACACTGTATCTCTTATAAGTGAAACCATTCTTATTATTTCTATAAAAGCCTACCGGTTAATATCCAGAGCTGGTTAAATTTGTAATCCATAGTAAACTTTCAATATTCTCTAATATTTAGGAATTTGCTTGGATAGCTTGGAACACTAGAGAATTTCTATGGCTTGTAAGTTTCACCAAATACAAATTATTACGAATAATTCCAATAGTAGAAATGGTCTCACTTATTGGAGACACAGTGTTTCCTATTTGGAATGTAACATGTTATTCATAGATTAATGCTTTCAATATGTCATTAGAGAAAAAATGTTGCTTCTTTACAATACCGATTGAGAGCAACTCCCACATAATATTGGTAGAGTTATTCGTTAAGATCACCTCTTTTCTATCGCATTACAGCAGATTTGCCAACGATTCCGGACTTGGTACGTTGCTAATGGTGTCACATGAAGTGAATTAGATCGTTTGAGTCGGAATTTAGCTCCAGTTTTACTGCAAACTGGAAACTAAACTAGCTCCAGTTTAAATAAAATTGAAATTAGAAACTGCAAACTGCAAACCATAGAAATGCTGCAAACAATCATTTAGGATGATCAAGCTGAACAATGTTCGCTTCTATAGGTATTACATTACCAGGCTCGATTTCATATTAAAACAAGCTGTGAATTTATATCAATTTAGCGCATAGTTTATCCTCAGCTAGTTAACATCGACGAACTAATCCAGACTAGAACCACATGCCTCACGGACACGAAGGGAACTTGCTAACCGCTTAACAAAACAATCACTTCAAATTTATAAGATTATTTATTTTAACCTTATTTGTTTAGTTACCGTACTTTACATCAAGTACGTGATAGTAAATTTTGTGATACCAAATAATGTCTGATAATGTGAATTTTTACGCTATTGTACGATGGTTGTTAATTAACTAGCAATGATGAAGAAGTAAATTTAACGTCAAGTTTCAGAAGCCCGAAGGGCTTCTCTTCAAGACGCCTTGTATATTTCCAGTCCTAAGCTTGGACACGGGTCCAAGCTTGTAGATGGCTGATCTTTGTTTTTACTTCATTTTATACATCCGTTGAGTTAGCAGGCAGTATCATTGTTGTGTTGGTTTGGCCGGAT
>JAQFZF010003811.1:0-11054 GCA_034695365.1 Enchytraeus norvegicus
GGTCAGAAAGTGATATAAAATGAGTTTAACTGAAACTTTGAAGTGAACAAGCATATAAATAGGCATATGATTGAATAGGTATATGAATTGGCATAAACTGTGTTGTGACCTTACCAAGATGTTACAAATTAAGCCTAAGCTTAAATTGTAATATGCGTTACATTTAAACTGTGATCTACAAGGCTTTGAAACCGTGGGTGTTATGGGTATTTGGTCACCCACGTATTTTTAAAGTCCTGAAAAGTCACCCGCCACTTTTACAGTGGTCACTGGTGACAGGTCACCCATGATCTCATTTGCCGATCCTCACCCTTGCAGCAATGCTGAAGCAAGCTTCAGCATGCAGTTTCTTTTGTCTAGGCGTGTGAAAACTTATTTGAGGAACAATTTGAATGAGGAAAGGCTAAGTCATGTGGCAGTGATATATGTGAATCAGGAGCGTACCGATGAGTTAGATTTGATAGAGATCGTCAATGATCAGTAGGGTCTAAATGTGACACACGACACTAAATCTTTGGTTCTTTTCAGTAAGCCTTAAAGTTAACTGAGCAGTACTGGTTTGGCGTAACTACGACGCCTAATTTACATGTAAACATCACATCTCATCGTCCACATAATTATTCTCAGACATCATATTATGTTACAATAATTAAACCATATGAAGGCTGTACTGTATTAATGGACCAGCTGCAGTCTGCAGATTAGTCCTACAAATCGGATTCTCGTGAGTGAGATTAACTTAAAATCTTTGGCATGATAAAACGTGGTTGTACTTTTAAGTCTTATCTTTTGGTTATAATATTCAACCATGGTATCAACCATACTAATGTACATATTTTGATGTTAAATTACTAAGTTACAGTAACAGTAAATTTCTTCACTTCTTTTTTTAAATTTTCACTTTTTATCCAAAAATTCAAGCTTTTCCATTTTAGTCACCCACTGACACCCACCATTTATTTGAAATTTTGGACACCCACCGACACCCACCATTTTTCTCGATTTCGGTCACCAACCAATTTTTAGGGGTGGCAGAGCCCCTGCTATTCAGGCTATAATTTGTATACAAACCATGAGAGCCCATATAGCGTTGAGTCTGAGGGAAGGGTTATCGTGATGAGTTAAAGTAAACAGTTTCTCCGCAACCTCTGGACTCTGCAGGAACAGCTTTAACAACAACACAAATACATTCAAATCAATCAATCAAGTGACGTTTATGGCACATTAATTATGTTTGTCCGCAGACCCTGTCAGAAGCCTCTCATGCTATGTATATGATTGTAAAACGATTCAGTCAATAAGGCCTAGTTATCACTCATTTGATATACTTGGATTTTAATAATAATAATAATGGTTTAATGTCTGTTTCTTCATCCACGGATGATGTCAGGAACGTCGTTGGACTGGTGTTTAACAGCTTGCAGCTGCATATTCCACTTGAAAAATCTTCAACATCACCCGGGGCTGAGGAAAGGGACTCAAATCTTCATTGTATTGTAATGATCTAAATTTGATAGAAACCTGTTTTGTAGGAGCGAATTCAAGAAGTAGGTTACACATAATGGCTGACACGACTAGTAATACTGATTCATCGTTGGAATTCAGAAGAGCCTAAAAGAATTTAGTTATAGCAAGATGTAATAGATTTATAAATTACACATGTAGATGTAAATACTAAAGCTGTAAATGGTTAGGGACAGACTCGGCTCAGACTCTAAGCAGGCTTACTGCTTAATGCAAAGTACATACAAACTGGGCCATACAACCAAACGATATTGATTGAAAAATTATACCAAATTATGAGCATATGTACATTCTGTCCGGATAGAAAACGACCCCATAGCAAAACCTCAATAACTTCGTTAAATCGTAAGATATTATATTTTGAGGCCATCAAGGGAAGGAATTTTGACATCTTACCGCCAAATTTACATCTCCGTGGCTCATTCAGTTAGTGCGTTGGCCAGTTTGTGTCGACTGTTGCGCATAAGGTCCGGGTTTCTATTCCAGGTCGAGTCAATCAGAGAGTAAAATCTCAGATGTACAATGGGCCAATCAAGCCCTCCATCCCTTCGTGGGTCGGATAATTGGTAGCAATTAGTACGTAGTAGGTGACTACTTCGGAAGATTGCAAAGGTTACCACAGGTCTGGCGTATATGATCCAATTATCTAATTCGATTGTATAGAGTGGGGCTGGCGACCTCACCGTCGGATTAATGACTATTATGTCACCTGTGTGCTGCAATCGCTCAGGATCGGGTTCAGCTCTGCGGCTACGTTCGGGAACGAATATGGCACACAACCTTTTTCACCGCCAAATTTGGACAATAAATATTAATTATTAAAAAAGTTACAGAGTTTCTACATATAAATTTAAAGAAACATAATATTAACAAAGATAATTAAAATATCCATGGTACATTATGGATCTAACAGCATAATCCGGAGTTCGTCAAGAAGGATGAGTGGCCAACTCACCTGACCTCAATCCTCTCGACTACCATGTCTGGGGCGCCATGCTTAAGCGGTACAAAGTTTTCACTCCAAACGAACCAACAAGATTTAACTCAAGACTGTTGGAGGCAATCTTGGAAGGCTTGCCACAAGAGACTATCGACCTGGCTGTGCTAGCATTCCAGAAGAGGCTACAGGCGTACATTCGAACAGTCACTTTGACCACCTACTCAAATAGAATCGGCACCATCAACAAATGGCTCGCATCAGGGCCAAAATTTAATACAAAAGAAGTGCCTGTTGAATGAGCTTTACTAATTTGTTTTTCCTGATTCCATTCATAGACACTCTGTAGCTGATTTAGTTATAAATGTTTGTGGACAAAATTTGGAGGTTAGATGTCAAAATTCTTGCTCTAGAAGGCCTTAAAATATTTTGAAAAAACAGTGAGCTTTTGAGAAGTTATTGAGATTTCGCTAGGGGGTGGTTTTTATTCGGACACAGTGTAGAATATTATAAAAGTTGTAGACATACAACACTTCTTAATATACAATGAGAAAGAGAATCCAACCTATATATTTCAACCTATATATATAAGACATACCCAACCCTCCACCTGGAGTACAATCATACGCAGATGATATCACCCCCATGGCCTCGCACGAAAATGTAATCCAAGCTGAATCAGCCCTCCAACCTTACCTAAATGAAATACTCAACTGGACAGTACAAACCCTCCAATCGAACAGATCGAACAAAGACAATGTCTCTATACCTAGCAGAGGAACAAACTTTTAATCCTCCCACATCAAACTCACTCACAGACGAAGAAATAGAACAAAACATAAAAACATACCACACAATGGCAGTAGACGAACATAAAAATAATCTATCAAAAAAATATATAATCCTCAAACTTCCACCCCCGACATCAACCCCATCGAAGAAATCCTAACTTGATACAAAAGATGGCTTCTAGCACAAATCAGAACAGACAAATCCCCCTTCCTATTGCCTATAAACACAAAATCAACCCAATCGTCAACCCTTCACCTTCATGCCCTCTCTGTTCAGATCTACCACACAACATAATACACTTATTTCAGTGCAAACAAATTCCAACAACACTCTCGCCACTTGATTTATGGACAAATCCCTGCGAGGCAACGGAGCTGCTAGAAACCTGGCGGCGGGCCCTGGATGACCCCTCTCAAAAATAATGTTGATGGAGGTAGTTGGCGGTACAGCAAACAGCCTGGGTGAGCAACAACAAGAGAATAGAAAACATTAAAGGCACCACCAGTGACAGGTGAGCCTGGTATTATAATCGAGCTTCTATAGGTGAAGCTAAAAATGGTGTATTTGAAGCAACCTTTACTGACCAGCCAAACGACTCAATCGAATTTAACTTCTATTGCATTTGTCAGAAAAATACAGTAATCTAGCAACACCTGTTGAAGTGGTTTGGTAACTTCGTGGTCCTGTATGTTTGTCCTGAGCTGTTGAATAGATCGCGACAGACTGTGCAGACACTTGACAGCAGCCACCTGAACCTTTGTTACTGGGTCTGAGAGACCGTTCACTATGTGCTCCATTATGCTCTTCGTCTCTATCACCTACAACGTTCAAATCATTTACATTATTATTTCATTCCTATACATTATTATATATTTTATTTTTTTATTCTTTACATTTTTAGTAGTTCACATCTGTGACACTGAAATGCCAACTGAAACAATTAAGCAATAAACAGACTTAACTATAATAATATTTACACAATCAAATATTATTATCATTAATTTTATTTATAAGCGATTGTGAATAAGACTATAAATTTATAACTTAAGACTTTTAACAGGACTTTAATCATGACATGTAAATTGCTTTACTATGTACAAATGGAACTGTGTAATGTGCATTGACAAATTTATGAATATTTGTAAAAGCACAATGCACAAGTATTGCCTTGATAATTCTCACAAATCCTGCAAATTAATATAAATACATTTATATTAAACTTCTAAGTTAAGAATAAAGAAGTTGTATAAGACTAGTCTAAGGTAATAAAAAACTAAGAAAGGAAAAAAGGTACGTAAGGAAAATAGTATGTGCGTTCTGTCATATGTGAATAAATAAGAATAATTTTTAAAACCTTTTATTCAGCATTAAATACTATGCGTAGAATTAATAATAGCAGCTAGAAAGTTCAGAAGATAGAAACCTTTCTCCGCACGTCCTCATCATTAGCACACAGAGAGGCGTACGCTCTAAACGCTGCTTGACGTAGTTCATTGCCAACTACTATATCATCCTGCACAGAGAATAGAATACATTTATTTATTTAATATATCGTCTTCCAACCCGCATTTAAAATACATACAGTGCATAGAAGAAATCACATCAGGTAATAACTGGCAAGTAGCCACAGGCCTTTCAGCACTTATGTGATACTTTAAAATACAAAAATCACCAGAATTGTTAAAGCACAGCCTAACTTATTATTGCTATCGATGGCAACTAATATAGCCGAGTCAAAATTGACATCGAACTTTGAGACTGCTAACAATAGAAGACATGCATGTGTACACTAAGTATGCAATCCAAGGTCATATTGATTATTGTACCATTGCAATAAAATAGTACGTAGTCATGAGACTCATGATACTAATATTACTGGTACAGAAGATTTACAATAAAATGTTATAACATATTTGAAAAGGAACTTCTGACTAAAAACCAATTTATAGGTCTAAGCAGTCACAATCAAACAATGCAAATTTTACGTCTGTTACATCATCTGACGACAACATAAGAGACAATTTATTGATATACAGTAGATAAAGAAAGTAAAACTAGAACCTTGATGGTGGGCATGAGAGTGACGTCAGGAGGAGACCCAGGATATTTGAAATACTCCGCTAGTGTGCTGATAATGTGATCTGATATAGAAGCAATGTGCTGGAGATCAAGGCTGACCTCAGTCAAATAACCCAACGTCTCAGCCCCATCAACTCTCTCCTCCCACGTCTTGTCGGGCTTACACATCCGTACCAACGCTGATAGTGTCTACAGGCACATACACAAAAACACTTACACATCCTTACCAACGCTGATAGTGTCTACAGGCACATACACACAAACACTTTCACATCTGTACAATGCTTACATCCGTACCAACGCTGATCCAGCCGTACTAACGCTACATCCATACTATCAACGTTACATTCGTACCAACGCTGATGGCAAAGGCACATACACACAAACAAAGTACACATACATATAATCACATATATACATTACACACACACCAACAGTGACAGACACATGTGCGCACATCAGCACACATAGAAAAAAGATATCCCATTTGATAAAACATCCATCAGAAGAGGTACCTTACGATTGATTGATAAAAGTACTATAGATTAAGATACATACTGAATGCACAGTTCCACACGTACGTACATGAAACGTTCATTTCATCATTCTTGTGCTCTTGGATAATATATTAGCGCAAGTGGAAAAATATCAATAAAATTACTGAGCATAAAATATAGGAGCCCCTAGAAACTGTATGATATAAATATAGCTGTAGTGTTAACTCGATAGCACATAGGCTACATATAAAGTTCGAAATAAGAATGTTGGATGATTTAAGAGAGGACAGAAAGAATGTTGAAATGAAAGGAAGTGCTGACTAGTAATATAGCACTCCAAAGCAGTAGTTTAAACAAACCTTTCTTGATATGATTGGATCACTCGCATCAATAACATCAACTCTGGACATGTAGGCCAGGCTGCAATAAAATATTATAGGACAAAGATTTACAAATAACATAAAATAAATATTATTGATACCTGATACACGTCTCCGAGCAAATACAAACAACCATGTTAAAACAATTAAATTCCTGTTAACTAGGTGTACTCTATTATTAATTTTAACTTGATAAAACACATGATTCGATATTTTATTAAAATATTAGTATGAAATATAATTATGTACTTATGATTGAGTCACATTATCAAAGAAAAGGATATTTTATATATCTTACATACCATTTAGCGGCGCACATCTGCATCTCACTTGTTTTATCGCGACCGAGTCGTCGAATCAGCGAATCAATCACCTTACTACCGTCTCCAGCTACAACAACACAAATGTCACCATGAGCTTTTTTTGTCTTGTTATGAGGAATAAAGAGATACAAAGTTATCATAAGCGGAAAAATAGAAGGAAAGCATTGCAAAGGAAGACAAAGAATTCTTTTAATTAATTAAAAACTAAGAATTATTTAAAGTAATTAAAAACAAAACACACCATTTGGCAGTAGACGAACATAACAATAATCTACCAAAGAAGATAAAATACTCAAACTACCAACCCCCGACATCAACCCCATAGAAGAAATCCTAACTAGATACTAAAGACGGCTCCTAGTACAAATCCGAACGGACAAATCTTCCTTCCTATTTGCCTACAAACACAAAATCAACTTAATCGCTAACCCTTCACCTTTATGCCCTCTCTGTTCAGATCTACCACACAACACAATACCGGTACACTTATTTCAGTGCAAACAAATTCTAACAACACTAACACCATTTGATTTATGGACAAATCCCTGCGAGGCGACGGAGCTGCTAGAAACCTGGCGGCGGGCCCTAGATGACCCCTCTCAAAAATAACGTCGATGGAGGTTGTTGGCAGCACAGCTAACAGCCTGGGTGAGCAACAACAACAAAGAATTATCTATACAAGGAGTCTCAGTGATTGGATTAACGTTGAAGAAGTTTAAATGATTAGATTTGTGGGAGACAGAGATATGTGGAAAACCATGACCATCAAAGCTGGAAACCGGCAGGACACTTGAAAGAAGAAGATAGATGTTTACTAAGGATATAAAAATATAACAACCACTAAAATCAACAATTAGATTGCACATTAACCTAACCTAGTTAATGTTATACAAACTTAAAACTAAACCAATCCAGAACCCTAATAAGAAAATGTAACTATAAAAATAGAATAATTTATTTGTAACTTTAGAAATAGAATAATTTATTTGTAAGACAATACTCACTGCATTCACTAGCCAGTGATTTTGAGATAGCGTGATTACGATAACAGAGAACAGCCAGGGCTCTGAGTACAGGCATTTCAACCTAAACAGTTCAATCAAGCAATCGATCAATCAATCAATCAATATTCAACATTCATTTATTCACTTCCTTTATGCGAAGCTTGAGAATATAGACCACCCAAAAAATGCACATGTTCGTAAAAGGCGACTAACACAGATGCCGTAGAAAAGGACAAAGTGGTCTACGTCAGGACTTCTGTGTATGCTTAAATTCCAGACTAGCAGGGTCCTTCCACATCAGTGGTGGTCCATCGCAGGCTAGGCTACTTTTTTCTTTACTGTTCAAAGTGTTCATTTAAGAGTGCTTCTGAGACTTAGCAAGGGGTGTGTCATAAAAAGTATGTGACTGATTGATTTTTTGGAATGGCGAAGAATTGATTGTTTGTAGAATATAGTTACGTTGGTACCGTAACGGAGACATTATATGCTTAAGTAGCTAGGATGTAAATGACCAAAAACAAAAACAAAGAAAGGTAACCTAGTAAAAATATGTGCGACTCTCATGTGCGGAAATAGAAAAAGAATAACTAGTGACATCCTATTTAAAACCACCTTCACACTTAAAAAGGCATACATAAGCTGATGCAAACATTAAGTAAGTTAAATATTAGGACTTACCCTATAGACATCAGTTGAGAGCATTGCCGCTACAGCTGTTACAGCACCATTACTACCAAGCTTTGCCTGGTGCTCTTTCGTCTAAGCATTTACATCAAATATAATGTATCTAATATATTATGTTAGATATAAGTAAGGCATTAATTAATATTATTAAAAGAAACTTCAACAAGTTACGTATTTTAAGAAGAATGGTCATGAAAAAAGAATTAGTTTCTCAGAAATTACTATCTTTATTGGCAATTTATATCTTTATGCTTATTTCTTAAATCCTAGCTCAATTCCAACATATTTTATATTGAAAACACTTATAAATCCATTATCACAAATCCTGCTCTTCTATCAATATAAGATTTCCTGACAACTCAATATCAGATCACAATATGCATTGTTTACAGCAAATAAGTAGATGGATAAAAAATTTTACTTATATTTGATAAACTTTAGAAATTAAAATACAGTGGAATTAAATAGAATGATAATGGCTTTTAATTATAATACCAATGCAAATCACTGTAAAATTTTCTTAACCACATAAAATGGCACTAACCGTGCAACAGGCAGCAAATATGGTAGCCACACACTCTTGCGTGCAAATAGAGCGAGGCATTATGTGAACCAACTCAGCTATAACACCTGGGTTCTGTTAATACATTTATAATACATATACAAACAATTAAACATGTACAGGGTACGCCAAACAAATGAACCCCCAACGAATTTTTAAAATAAATTCACCATCTGGAGTCTGTTTGTAATATAAATATCTAGGATCATTCAGGGTCCAATTTAACACCTTCGTACCAATTTTCATTCAAATATTTGGTCTAGCAGCCGAGTTATACACTTTGGGCACAGCAACCCTACTTTTCAGATTCGATATGCTGTGTTTTATACTCTCGTTTAGAAAATGTCAAAATGTGATGTGCAAAAAAGTAAATAACTCAAATGCTATAAAATATTTCTATGAAATTTGGTACGAAGGTGTTAAATCGGACCCTTAATGATCCTGGAAATTTACATTACATACAAACTTCAGATGGCGAAAATATTGGCAAATTTCGTTAAGAAAGCTCAAATGTCACGGTTTGATGTGCAAAAAAGTATATAACTCGGCTGCTAGACAAAATATTTTAATGATATTTGTACAAAGGTTTTAAATAGGACCCTGAATGATCCTAGAAATTTTTATTGAAAGCAGATACCAGATGGCAAAATTATTTACAAAATTCGTAGGGGGTCCATTTTTTGGCGCACTCTGTATATGCCCATTATCAAGCATAAAAAGAGGTGAGGTTTGAGTTCGAGTCTGGACAGTCTTGGACATGACATTTGGACGAGGAATGAATCATAAACCCTTAAATTCTTCTTCTTTTACTAGACTATAATTAAGCCGTGATATTTTTATAAAATCATTGAAAAGGAATGGGGAGAGTCGGCTACCAAGCGTGTTAATGAAGGCATTGAATAGTCTTTAATAATTCTACATTAACTAAGTTTCTATGTTGGTAGACAATGTCTACAGGAAGTGGCTTATTTTAATTACTAGGATTTTATACTTGGAATATGTAAGTGCCACTTGTGGCTTTTATCTCCATTCACACTCACATTCTGTACTTCAATTGTTTGACTATCATGTATTAGAGTGATGTGATGAAAAATAAAATAAAATAAAATAATACACTTTGGTAAACCTTCCTACCTCTTTGAACTCCTGTCTCCTTATCAACCCTCACGCTCGCTTCGATCTTCAGACTCCAACCTGCTCAAAGTCCCCAATATTCACACCTCCATTGGTAGACCCTCCTTTTCTTACGCCGCTCCCATAATCTGGAACCTTTTGCCTCTTGATCTTCGCTCTTGCTCGTCTATTTCCACCTTCTGTAGTAGGCCTAATACACATCTTTTCCCACCGTAGATTTCAATGCCTCCCCTGACTGTTTTCTGATTACCGGACTGGCACCGTTTTTTTTACCTTTTTTCTCCTCAGTAATATATCTTTTCAAATCGTTTTGGGTGTAACTATTTGTAGTGATATATGCTGTTGGGACGTCCCTGACATCATCCCTGGATGAGGAAACTGACTTAAATCTTTATTATTATTATTATTATTATAATTAATCTCTACAGATCAATATATAAACTAAAACAAAGCTCAAGCATGCAGCTAAACCTTTGCGTTTAAAACAAACACAAATTTACTTAAAAGCAGTAAAGCTAAGTTTAATGTCCTGTTCCATATCAAAGGATACTGTCAGAGGTGGACATGGACGGCAAGTATGCTTGCGACCAACCAACCGAGTGAGGTTGTAAAGTGAAGTGAACCTGATAAATGACTTCTATTTGAGATGAGCAGTTACAGAGCAATGATCTGAAGCAGCGTAAACAGGCTTCCATGTATTTCTCATTTGAATGGTGAATACCTGCGAGTAATATCATCGTCAGGGTTAAAAAGATCAGAAATAAGATTTGGCATAACACGCAGCCAACTTAACAAATTTCTTCAAAAGAGAGCAAAAGACAACTTAGTAAAAACTGAAAGTAATAGTGCTTAATATATACAGTGTATTTATTTAATATGCATAAATTAACACAGACTCTATATTTAACTTTTTTATGCTGAACTGTTTTAAGCTTATATCTTGATTTAGTATTTTGGTATAACTTAACCGTTTTTTTTAATGCCCTGGGTTTATACGATACTGGGTTAAAAAATATATAATTTATATATATTGTTTTACAAGAATATGTATTACACATAACTGTTTTTTTTTGTTTGTTTTTTACCTTCTTCTTTATTTGTTTATCTCAACACAATTACAATCAATATGCAAACATAA
>JAQFZF010003812.1:0-11054 GCA_034695365.1 Enchytraeus norvegicus
CCAGATGAGCGAAGACTGCGGGATGGTTGATAGGGTGAGATTAGCTCAGCAAGATATGTAGGTTTTCCAAAGTTTATAATTTCCAAAGTTAGAGAGGCAATCTTGTATTTTATGCATTCTGAGATTGGAAGCCAGTGCAGACCTTTTAGGAGACTGGCTGTGTGAAAGTGAAATTTTGTGTTTTTGCAAACAACCCGTGCTAAAATATTTCTTGAATATTCACTGTATAGGTCTTGCCACTGTCAAAAAATAAATAATGGAAAATTAAAACTAATTAAAATACCCTAATAGAAAGGACGACAGTCGTTGATAATGAACCGGACGTTAAACCATTGTGTGATTTTCAGAAGTTTTCAAGTGAACAAAATCTGACCGTGTCATAATAGCTCAAATGTTAATTTCAAGTACCGGTAATTTCATGTTTTAAAATAGATTTCTTCCCTGATATCATCACTGCACGAGGAAACGAAAGTTAAATCTTTGTTATTATTAATATTTATTATCATTATTTTCTCTTTCATCCTATAAACGCTTCACTCATATAAAAAGTGTCTTGATTGAATACAAGTGGTCCTGCTTCTAACTTTAGGCATCTTCCTGATGTCGTCGTCAGATGATGAAACGGACGTGAAACTGGTTATGACAAGTATCGCTACAAGACATATATACACTATAGCAAAAATATAACATATAAAAATGCTTTCATTTCATTTTACACTCCATTTGTGAAATTCGCTCGTAATATCATTACCCTACAATTACTTGAACTTCCATATTTTATTGCATCAAAACCAAACATAATAATTATCTGTAATATATAGAAAGCCTATGAGCATGCTTACATATCAACACAATGGAATGAAATGGTACAACACAAACGAGTTATAGAGTTGTGAGACTGTATAGAGTTATGTGACACTATACAGAGTTATGTAAGGCTATGTAGAGCTATATAGAGTTACGTGCAGTATTATAAGTGAAGCATATAGTACTAAGCATTTAATAACTGAACTGAAAGCTATAAAATAGTTTATATCGCCGCCTGATATGGAGCTACCTGTAACGACTTTTATATTGAGTAAGCAAGAGGAAAACTAAATGTATACATCTATAAGTTTTATATCTTTGGAATCTATCTATCAGGTGCTCTACCAATAGGCAGGACCAAAGCACAGATCACTACGCACAATCTACAGTCTCTGATCAAACCAATGAAAGACCAAATTTAGTGATCTCAAGTCATTACCACGTTTTCATACAATGCTTTTCAAAATGAAAAACATGGTTCCCGAGATTTGCCGTTGCTTTCTACAATATCTGTGTTAGTCGACTTTTAGGAACACGTGCAGTTTCCTTTTTTTTAAATTTCCGTATATATTCACACGTGACAGACGCACATGCTAGTTTCCTTGTTTAGTTGCTGTTTTTATTTTTTATTTTTCTATTCCATGATTAATCGTACCTTTGCCTTTCGATCAGTGCAATGCACTGTCGGGCGCAGCAATGCAGCCAGCGCAGGTACACGATTAACCTTCCACCTACCAGGCACCGATACGCACCCGTGCCCAAGGGTGCCGGGGATATTCTGTCGACTGAGCTGGGAATCGTACCCATGCCTCGAGCCATCATTCGATCCTGAAGGGGACACGCTAACCGCTTCACTAAATCCCCGTCGGCAAATTGGCAAATCTTCGGGACTCAACACGGGATATAATCATTGGTACATTAATTCAAAAGAAATAAGAAATTCATAAATAAACTTTAGAAACTAGGCAAGACGGTGACAGCAGTCTACTGGTTAGCGTGGTACGCTCAAGCATAAGATGACTGAAGAGTCGTGGGTCAAACCCAGATTAGACAAAAGAAATATAATAGCGCCACCAGTACTGGCTAATCGTGTATCAGCACTTGCTGCATGGTGCGCTCTTTACAGCAACGGTAAGATTAACCAGTGGCATGGTTGACTACATAAAATACAAAAACAGAAACTAAGAAAGGAAACCCTGTAAACACTGCGGCTGACATGTGTAGAAAGAAAAAAGATTTAAAAGACACCAAACAATCAATGAAGTGTAGACTACTTCAAACTACAATAAACTTAATTTTGATGCTGATAGAAGGATTATAAATAAATAAGGTGATTTCGTAAATGGCAAAAAAAACTAAACGAACGAATAATTTTCTACCAGATAGGTCTCTAAAATACAAAACAACACAAACACAACATCCAATAATAATCGAGACATCTAAATAGGCCCCTCCCCCACTCACATCAGTCACGCCCATCACAGTAGATCTCGTCTGACTGAAGGAGGGATAGAACTCAGCATCCTGTGAGTTAGATCTAGGTCTCTTACCATCAGTCTAATCCGTCGTGTGTGAGTTAGCGTTAACATTTAATACCATAATACACTGTTCGGTCCGCTGCATAACTTATTGAGTATATTTTGCTACGGCAAGGAATTTGTAAAAATTTCTGGTGCATTCGGCAAGAAAATTGAGACACAATTCTGATACAATAAATGAGCTAACAAAGCATAAATAGAACAATATATATTAATATTTAGGACAGAGGGAGGGAGAAATAGTTAGAGTGAGCTTCAAAAACAAGTGATGTCTAATTATGACCTTTATTGGATTCTCAGTCAACAACAAAAAGATTAATCCAAGATTGTCATAAATATAAATAGGTTATCTGTGCTCTGCTGCATAGTTCTGATTCTACTGCAAAGGTATGACTAATCAGGGGTAAAAAGAGTTAGAAAGAATCAGCCACTGCTCGGTGAATGAGTAAAAATGTTAAATGTCTTGTGCGTCACCAACACAAATAAAACTATATAATCTTCTAGCCTCTAGGAAGGTTTAGCGACATGGGTAGAGTGTTCGCCTCATAGGAACATAGGAACAAGCAAGTGATCCAGGATCGAATCCCAGTAAAGAACAACTCCAGGGCGTCTGGAGGTTATTATGTGCCTGCACTATCAGCATTGCGCCGTTATCAAAAGGTATCATTAATCATGAAGCAAACAATAACATCAGAAAAATCAGAAACTAAGAAAGGAAACAAGCACTTGCATTCTGTCATTCTGTAATAATTTATTCATTTATTTCTTGATATCTGTCATAACGCAGAAATCTTACATGAACATAACAGAGCATAGACAAGGATATACAATGGCAACGCAATACAAAATATACAAAGTATTCAATCTACTATAATAAACAGGGAATACCCGGAATAGAGTAAGTAAATGTCTTTATAAAGCATCCGTATCATATAGTTTTTATCCAACAATGGAGCCTTTTTTGATGGAAGCATGTAGCAGTAGGGTCAATTTCGAAGTTTAGTCATGATATCTCCTTTCTTTTGGGGAAGTAGGTGATACAATACATGACGCGTGAATACAAATAAAAAATGAGGAAATAAACTATATAAACCAAAGTTTACCTCGGAAGTTTTCAGCATGAGACTGTTGGCATTGCCCCTGAGCATGACAGTGTTGAGCGACCCAGTCGATGGTGAGTTAGGTATGGCAGACTGCAGCATTGCCACATTGTGCTTGCTCTGGATGTATATCTCCTTCTTTGTCGTCAATCTCCAAATCTCTGACCGCGACAGCCCTCGTAAATCAATCGCCGTCTGTCAATCAATCAATTCCTCGATAATCTACTTCCGAATCTAAAGGTTCCATAAATCGGGTTTAATGATGCACTAAATTATCATTATATACCAGTTATTGTCATTAACATACAATTACTGTCTAAAATTTTCTAAGAAACGAACACATATTTTATCGTTTGGGAGCTTGAATTGTAAGGTTTTGCTTCCAAGCGCTTCTTTAATTTGTATTCATAATGTATTTGCTTAAATATTAGGTATTTTTTTCTCTCTCTCTCTCTCTCTTTCCAGTGCACTGCCTAAAGGCAGGTCCATGGCATACAACTGCTGTACAGTTAGTATGCCATATTTTCTTGGAGACAATTTTGTTTTCTGAGCGTTCTCCTTTACCTGTGTTAATCGGCTTCTACGAAACACATGCAGCTTTCGGTTGGTCTATGCTTAATATTGCCCGATCCAACACAGCTAACATGTATATTATTCGTGTGTAAAGTTAACACATATATTATACATGAAAAGAGGATTGTAACAGATATATGTGAAAGTCAAATCAGTTAATAAAGAATAATATTATTATTATAGTAATGAAGATTGAAAACTCTAAATAAATATTACGTAAAATGAGCTTTTTAAATAAACAACTGAGAGCAAACAAAATGAAAGTTAGGTTGCTCTTTTTTATAATAGTCCAAGTTAAACAATTTTACAACCACGGCAAACAATGTTATTTGATTTTTATATTGTTAATTTAACATTTGAAGTGAGGCATGACCATATAATACAATATTTATTGTAAAGCAATAATATATTTCAATATATCATTATAAATAAAAGTCTTATATATTATTGCAAATATTTATTTTTAAGAATTTACATGCAATTACACAGTAGAGACATTTGATGAAGTGGTTACTCTAATCATGTTCTAGCGATCTATGACTCAAATTCTGACTTATCAGCTGACAGCGTGCTAAAACAAATAGTAAATCTGGCACTAACCTCTATTTACAATTTTAAATCATTGAATACGCTTACCTTGAAGAGTTTTTCGATGGGCACGGGCATGCCAGAGCAGAAATCCTCAACTCTCCTGCAGAAATCTCCTTTAGTTTTGAAATCAAGTTGCGCTGCAAATCAATATGAGCAATAAAAATACAAAACACTAATTTTTTAACAATTTTAGAAGTAGGCCTATGAAGTGTTCTTAGATGCCTTCAATTGATGAACTACCAAGAAAAAAGTCTGAATCGTGTGGATACAGTTTAAAACTAGTACTTCTTTCTATTTTCTAGGTAGTATTCTGTCAGATGGCACGTCCAATGAAAGAATTCTATATGGCATCAGATTTCTGGAGGTGAGGAGAGGAGCCGGCGGGATGGCCCCAAAAAATCCTAGATGTGCAATTTGCCATCTTTCTAGAAAATGACATCAACCAACCCAGCCTCTAGTACCATTTTACATTTATATTTTGTATTGTACTTTGTCTCCAAATGTGGCATGCACTGTTTCAGATCTCGCTTTCTTTCAGGTCAATGCATGGGCAAGCGTGTTCTGATGGTATTGAACTGCCTGCAATTGCATAATTAGAATTGTCTGCTTGAGAAGTCCATGATATCGCCTTCAGATGAGGTGCCGGACGTTAAATCCTCATTGTATAAATTGTTTCTAAAGCCATTCAGTACTTAAAGTAATTAGAAAGTACCTGCAGCTTTACGGAAATGAATGAGTATAGACACAGCGATCCTGTACAGAAACTTGAGACCCTCGTTGAGGAATATGTCGATAACTCTCACCTATCAATCAATCAATCAAGTAGCTCAAAATTGTAGAATAAATATTGCTAGCGCTGCTCTATGCGAAATGCCACAGTAGCATTAAATGGACAATGCAGAGTCAAGTAGCCCTGTAGCAAAAGGCCACAACTGGTGTGGCATCCTCGGGAGTTTACCACATCTTAACAAAGTCTCAGAGGCGCATGGTTACTGCCCAGGCTGAGTTAAATATATGGATGAGTTTTATACATTGATTTAAAGTTGGTACTTAATAGTTCACTGGTCCTAAGACTAGGTGAAAGACTCTTCCATACCTAATGCACATTAATAAAATAAATAATAATGAAGGTTTAACATCCTTTTCTTCATACAAAGATGATGTCAAGAATGTCAAAGCATCAGGGACGTCACAATATAGCATCATATATAATAATCATATATAATAATCTTAATACTAATATCAATACCACAATTAATAACTATTCAATCAGTAGGCCTAGATAATTTAGGGGTAAAGAAAAAGTGACATTATAATGGCGATAGTTCAAGTGGTTTGCGTGGTATGTTCAAGCGCAAGATGATTGAAGAGTCGTGGGTTCAAATCTAGATCAGACTAATATAACACCTCCTAATCGTGTAAGCATATAGGCGCTTGCTACATTAGTGCGCTCTTTATGGAACTTACATGACATTGTATGTAAATAAGATTAACCAGTGGGACGTCAGAATACAAAAATGCCAAAAATAAAAAATACGAAAGTAAACCAGGGCTGTAAACATGTGCGGCTGACATGTGTGAAAATAAATATATATAGACCCAGAGAGAGAGAGAGAGAGAGAGAGAGAGAGAAAGAAAGAGAGAGAAAGAGGGAGAGAGAGAGAGCGTTCTATAGAATCTTAACGAGAGATGTCTTACATTAATAAATCACTTAAAAATTTTACTTTCCTATTTAAGACTTCAATATTTATTATAAGACTACTGTACTATTCTTCACAACCAGGTGCTATAAATCAGTTGCTGCCATTGTTACTAAATAACAGTTTTAGTCAAATTATATTCTAGTTTTTATAGTTTAGATATTGCTCAAACTTATATTATATAATATAGCACAAAATAATGCCTAGAGCTGTTTAGTATATAAGCAAACATAAACAGAAGATGCAAACTGGCACAGTTATACACATGCCTATAATTACAGCATCATAAATCTCACTTGTAAGTTTATAAAAAGTACAAATATATAACTTATGGAAGTAACTAAATTGCAGTCAACTTGAAGCACGCCAGAGGACTTCACAACAATGGTCTAAAAGTATAGAGGTCAAAGAAGTCATTATAAGCTCTGAGCTATTTCAAAATATATATTTAAAGAACATTGTAAGCTCTAAGATAAATTTCTAAATATATATTTAACGACAACATAATAGTTGGATATGAATAACAATAATTAAAGCCAACAATGAATATTGAACTTGATGAATGATGTACAGTTATTTAATATCTATAGACTATTTATAAATGTATATATTTTGTATCCTCTTGGACTCTTATTTACAGTAAAAACAAATACCAAAAATCACGACAAAACAAAACTTTTAACATAATTTTTCGTCCTTGAGCAAGTCATGCAGGGGCTGGAATTTTAGAAACTCACATTTTTCCATCACACCATTTAACATCTTTTATTATGCTTACTGGATTGATTTTGGTTGCAACAGTGCTCAATACTGTCATTGACGATTGTAGCACTCAAATTTATTGTAATTTACGCCACTAGGATTCTGACGCAACACATTAGCAGTTTCAATTGATCCTCAACCGCAAAGAAAAGAAAGAAATAAAAATAAGAATGACTCACGAGATAATTGAACGGCAGATGAAGCAGTATCCACCAGATCCAATCCTGTAGAACAGATTCCACTGAGAAACCGCCCTTAGCTATCAGTTTGTAGCTGCTGCTCTGTTTATGTAAAACATCGAAATCCAGAAGAAATAATAATCTTTGTATTTTCACAGTATTTAAAACTATTCATATTAAAATAAATATTAAATTTCAATTTTCTCATCCAATGTACATGTACACTCCTACAGTGCTCGAAATATGCAGGCCCCCCAATAGTCGCCCCCACCCCCAGTCCCCCAAAATAGCACAGAGATTTGAATGTTACGAGGGTCTCAACCCCCTAAGAATTAGTAACTCATGATTAAACCGACGTTTATTGGGTCCGCCTCCCAGGGCCATCCCTATAGCCTCTCGCAGGCCCCCCATTAGCCTGACAATATTATTGTTGTTTGTAACTCGAGCACTAATGCTATGCATTATTTACAATAGTCTTTAGAATTATAAATAATATATAAGTACTAAGTGTGCATCAAAGACAAATATTTTCTGCGTAACAGACAAATAGATCACTATTATACATACAGCATATTTCTTAACGAGATCATGAAGAACAAGCGGCCACGCCTCCGAAGCAGACCTCGTCTGCGCAAAATACCGTTCCTTGCTCCGAATCATTTTGATGACGTAATCGTGGCAATCTCTCTCTGGCATGTAGTGTAGCATGAGACAGACAAGGGGGAACATGGAGGGGCAGTAGATGATGTCGGGGCGCTCGTGGGCAATGATGCAGAGAACCCTCCGAGCCACCTTGGTGCCCTCCGTGGAGAGACCGTACGGCTCCAGTCGAGCAGAGTCAACGAATAGAGGCAGCGGTGCAATCACCTCCTCCATGTCTGAAACAGAGAAACAGAGATAGACAATATTTGTAATTATTATTGAATCTATCTATTTTTTTTATATCCATTTTTCCAAAACTTACAAATTTATGGAATATCATATCATATCTACAAAAATCTCACTCACACAATCAATATAATATTCTGTAGTATCTGAAGTATGCATAATTACGTTAGTAACATTTACAGAACATTGGACATGAAACTGTTCAATAAAAGCTTACGTATCATCTATGCATTATCCTGAAGGCTGATATGAAAATTGATATCAGATAGGTTGGCGCTGTTGTCCTAACTCGCTTGCAACAAGTACCGTCAAGGGAAAGGTCATGGTTACTATCTTAAAATTCGCAGCCTAATCTAGAAGTCAAGAGACAAAAACTGAATTGACTATTTAATTTTTGTTTTGATTGATTTGTCATTTAATACAAAATAGATATTACCTTCGCCAAATACATCTTTCACCGTTTCTGCGTAACTATCAAAATTCTGCTGAGCTCCGTGAACCCGTGTGCAGGTCTTCTGCCATAACATTCTTCTGATTTCATGATTCGCTGGCCAATGATTCACGCGAATGAAACGTTTAAACTTATTAGCATCATGATGTTTTAACAACGTATCCAACTCGGCACTTCCTGCAAGATTATGAGAGGATATCCTGGATGAAGAGGCTTGGATGTTGCTGGTTACGTAACTGTCGATTACGTAACTCATGAATGGAGTTTCTTGAATATCTACTTTATCGCTCTTGGGTGTCATAATGATATAAGTTTGTGTTAGTACTTATTCCATTTTAGTCTCACATTTTGATCCGATGAGCTAGTAAGAAAATAAATTACTAAATGTTTGTTATCTGTGAAGAAATACAAATGAAAAGTTAGTAATTTAAATTAACTCTTGAAAGGGCATCATTATTACCGACCGGTACAATACTGATATAATATAAGCTACATAAGAAAAATAGAAAAAAGTCAACAATAAAGATTTCTAGATATAAAGCTAGACCTAACTTTAATTAAATTAGTTTGTTTAAAGAATTTGTCAGCATTCGTCAAACTTTATCAACATAAATTTACAAAACTAGAGTTGAAATAGGCCTAATTATGAACTATGTTTGAGCTAAGTATCAGTACTGTATAATGAATATTCAATATGAGAGTCTGTTTGATGTTTCTTTTTAATCTATTGACATGTTCTGAATAGTAACCATCTGCAGATTACATAAATTTATCGACATTTAATCTAAAACGAATTAAAATGAAATCAATATTGGCATGATTACTTTATGTGCAATTGTGCATTCCACAAGGTTAGATCAAAAGCTTACTGAAGATTTTCACAAAAAGAAGCCCTCTACTACAACAAAATGGTTTTATGATGTAAGCTATTACACATGGTATTTATAAGCCTATAATATAAGGATTATATAAGCTTATGTTAAATATAAAATAATATTGACTAATAACCTTCACATGACCTGTAAAACTTTTCGCCTCAGCGATTTTCTTCACACTTCTATCCATTTAACAAAGACTTTCATTCTTATATATTCTTAGCACACACTTACAGTCCCAGCAATACATATATTATATATTTATATTATAAAAACACAGGCCAACACATAAATTGGTGCCTTAAAAGTAATTCATGTTTTTAAGTAAATTTGAGGCGCTGATTCCAAAAATGCTACCATTTTTTTCTTATCAGCTCTAGTTTTGAAGGTATGGCATCCTAAAGTTCTCTTATATGTTAATAATACTACATTTTACACTGCCGCTAAAAATCATTCAGGTAAACGTTTTATACAATTTTAGTACCACTGTGTAGAGGACTATTCTGTGAATTTATACTTTATTTTATGTAGCGTGTGCGTTAACGTGAGTGGCAGTCAGTAAATTTTACATGGCACGCCAATCAGAATTTTATTTACTGACGTCATTTCTATGACGAATATTATACCATGACAATGAGGTGTGAACATGTTGGCTCAACATTTTGTCCATATCTCCAAATCTAGAGCTGATACAGTAAAACCGATGACATTTTTGGGAATTAGCGAGTCAAATATACTCAAGAACAGTTCTAATTTCAACTGCACCAACTAAAATAAATCTGCCATTACATAACAATTATAGGCTGCACCAATTGCCATCTGTTGGTCGCGGGTGTAGCTAGATCTCCAAATCTAGAGCTGATACAGCAAAACCGACGATATTTTTGGAATCAGCGCGTCTAATATACCCAAGAACAGTTCTAAGTTCAACTGCACCAAAAAAAATTGTTTGTTGGCCTGTGTTATTATTAGCTCAACTAACGCATTATAATCATATACTTGTGATACGGAAACAGACGTCCTTATCATAATATTGCTACTTTGTCATAAACTTTTGCTAACTGGCTAAAATATGGTTTGGTTTGGTGACACTTAATCGCCTGACAGCGTGACATTTAATAGCGGATAGATAATACCGCGCCAGTTAAAGCGGGAACAGAATCTGATTATAGCGTGACAGATATCTAACCAATTTAGTTTCAGGAATTTTTTTATAATCGTTAACAACTGGAATAAATTTACAACAACAGGCATACAAATAAAATAAAATTTACAGAAACGACACCTCTCTCTCTCTCTCTCTCTATCCCTCTCTCTCTCTCACACACACACACACACACTCCCTTATTATTATTAATTTATTATTTACTTTCACGCGACACAAATTGCTAAATATTAGCCCTCTATCATTATACACGAATGTCCTGGAATACAAGTTGTTTTAGTATGTTGACTAAGGCAATTCTTGCCGTTTACATTGCTTAATGAATCTATTTGGTTTTGATGCAAAAATTGCAAGTTTTATTGATATTAACGTTGTTCTTCCAAAATTATACTGGGTCGAGACCCGGTGTTGTGCATGGAATTAAC
>JAQFZF010003813.1:0-11054 GCA_034695365.1 Enchytraeus norvegicus
ACACATTACAGAACGTCATTGCTTGTTTTCTTTCGTAGTTGCTGTTTTTGTATTTCATTATTTTTTACCACTCCTGGTAAGTCGTACCTTTAGCCATTTTGATAGAGAACAATGCAAACAGCGCAGGTACAGGATAAACCTTCCAGACACCCTGGGGTTGTTTACTTGTTGACTGGCCTTGGATTCGTAAATAAGCCTACCATTCGAAGGGATTAGCATATAACATCCTTACATGTATATTTCATGTATGAAAGCAAGTTAGTTACATAACACCCGTGTTTTATCCTGTGCGCTCGAGAATAGACCAACAGAAAGATGCTCGAGTTTCGTAGAGGCCGACTAATGCAGTCACTGAGGAAGGCATTGGGAAACTATCTTAGAAGCCACAATTCTCCTTGAAGTAATGCATCATTTAGCGTGTGGTGAAAGCAAAGCCTCTGTAAAAGGATCGACTTGTTGGGTTGATCACTGGTGTGCTCATTAATGAGTGAGGATGCAGAATGTTTATGAATTTGTACCTAGGATCTGTCATTGGCAGGGCACTGGATAGATAGATAGTAAATATTGTAATACACCTTGATATAAAAATAAATACATAATAATTACTCTATACTCTATAGGGTCCTTCAATACAATATTTACAATGAGGATTTAACCTCCGGTTTCTCGCTTGAAGGCAAACTATTCTATTTGTTGATTGATAAACTGGTCTGTGTGTGTCTATTGCAGCGGCTGTCGACTCGAGTGAACTGTTGAGACAATTGCGTGAACTCTTAAAGATGTTACCAGAGCAGAACAAAGCCACATTGAAAGAGCTAATGAGGCATCTCAGAGAGTCAGTTACTACCTTTATTATCTATTTCACTATATGCATGTACGAGTCTAATCTATGTATTTTTATTACTGTTTTCCCTCTTCTTCTTTAATTAAATGATACATTTGGTTAAGTTCCACTGGATTGTTGATTGCTTGGTTGGCTGGATTGGCTAATTGATTAGTTGATTAACTGACTGACGACAAAGTGGATTTATTTATTAATTGGCTGACTGACTGATTTATTGATTGATTGATTTGACTGAGTTGGCAGCCACTGCTCACTCAATAAGATGCAGATATGCAAATAGCCACTCCACTTGATTGATTGATTGATTTTTTTATTGATTATTGACTGATTGATTGACTGACTGACTGACGGACCTACCGATCGACAGACTAATTTGTCCCGGTTGGATGGCCGAGTCGATATCAAACTTGCCTGAAAAGCAGAATGTCATAGGTTCGATTCCCAGCTGGGTCCGTCTCTGAAAGTATCCTCGGATATGAAACAGACGTTAAACTTAACTTAACAGCTTTTAATTGATTGATTGTTTGACTAATTGTGTGACTGACTGATTGATTGATTGATTGATTGATTTGACAGAATAGACAGCCTCAGCTCTATGATTTACAGCTTTTAATTTTTTTGATTGTTTGACTAATTGACTGACTGACTGACTGATTGATTGATTGATTGATTTGACATAATATATAGCCTCAGCTCTATGAATAAGTTGAAGATACACAACTCGGCCACTGTATTTTATTGAATGAGTGATTGATTGATTGATTGATTGATTGATTGATTGATTGATTGATTGATTGATTGATTTGGCAGAGTGGACAGTCATAGCACTACTAGTAAGATGCAGATCCACAACCTAGCCACTGTGTTTGGCCCGACCCTCATGTGGCCCCAGTCCAAGGGGCGGGATCAAGATCTAACCGTCCTGCTAGTGCATCAGGGTCAAATCACTGAGTTCATGATTAGTAAATCTGTGGAGCTGCTAGAGTGATTGATTCATACAGCGACTCGTTGATTGATTGATTGCGGAATTAATTGAATTCGCAGATTCATTCAGTCATTTATTGGTGGATTGATTGATTTACTGGTTTTTTGGATTGATAGGATGATTTATTGATTGAATGTGGGTTATTAAGAGAGTTTATGTCAATATTTACTGCATATGCTTGAATAATTGATTGCATGGTTGATTAATTAGTTAATTGACTCATGGTCGGTTGATGGTTGTTTTTGTTATTTCAAATAATTTTTTCATTTATTAATTCGCAAATGCCTAACTGTTTGATTAAAAGATGGAATTGATGTCTGAATGAATTATTGATTGATTGATTAATTGATTGATTCATGACTTCATTAATCGAACCAACAATTTCTTCGATGCTTGATGTCATTCCTGTCAGTCTATTAATGATTAATCAAGTTTTTGACTGACGGCAATTTTCATGATCACTCTGTTACGTAAAAAACTTTTTGTTCCAATGATTTGCTTGAAGATGAGTGCTTGGATGAATAATTTATTTATGTTTTTGGTTATTATAAGTTTTCATCCTTATAAGTCTTAAAAAGGTTTTTAATTGATATTAAATTGTGTGAAGCTAACCTCTAGTTCAATCATAGGTTAATTTTATTTTTTGAATCAAATTCTTACTTTGCAATAGCGATTATTTAATATATTTAATTTTTATACATTTAATTATATTATTTATTTATTTATGTATTTCGGTATTATTTTGTAAGTTGAGAACGCTGAGTGTATTTAGACTAAGCATTATAATCTATTAAGTATTTCTACACATGTATTGTGCTGTTATGTTTGTATGTGCGTTGTACTCTAGTTTACTATAATAGCAGCAGTGAAACCAGGATGATTTAACTTTAAACAGTAGAATTTAAATAATAATAATTAATACTAATTAAAACCTGCTGAATAGCAGCTGAGCAACTAGCGACTAATTTCCGTGCGGTTTTGCATTTTAATTATTTGTAAATTTTCACGAATTCAAATTTAACATAAACGATTCAAACACTCGCCATTACCCTAACTCTAACCCTATCCATTTTCACTGCAATCAATCACAGCAGAGATTAAGATATAATCATGAAAAGTTGTTAATTCTAAACCGGACGGAAATGTGTCACTACTGTGTTAGCAAGGCCTTGTCCTCCCCAGGACATGGATACAACTTTCAAGGCCAAGAACCAAAATGTGGCTTAGGCCAAGGCCATATATTAAAAGTAAAACACTGCCAACAACGCAGTTTCTTGTTTAACTGACTATTATGCCTGTTAACATAGAATAAATTAAAATAAATAAATACTGCTTGCTTATCTCATCTAGTTCGTTCCAATTCCAGGTCCACTTGTTCTTTCACACACAAAAATCAGAAAATTTAAATGGTTATCTAAAGAAAAGTGGATAATTTTGTCATTTTCATTGAAAGCGCTTTGAGCAGAAAACAAAATAATCACATCAGGTTTGAAGTCCGTTTTCTCCTCCAAGGATTATGTCATCAACATCCTCTGATGTTAGTCCATTGATATTGTTTACTTATATCTTTTATTTGAATACAATTTGAGTTATGTAATTTGTATTTTCCTCTGTCATATAGTTCATCTTTTTGCTGTGCACTTACACTTATCTTGTGCACTTACTATTTGCTTTTCTGTGTGTGTATCTTTGAGTGGTGGATCCAGGATAATTATTATTTTTTAGTATTCGTGTATTCGACAGATGACAGGACGCATCTGTTTACAATGTTGCCTTTACTTAGTTTCTGTTTTATTTTTATTTTCTCTTATTTTCCTCTCCATGATTTATCGTACCTTTGCCTTTTGAAGATTATATCCAGAATAAATAAAAAGAAGCATTATAAAAATAGCATAAAGTTGTAAATGAATAACATTATCCAAACGCCTTTCCCCTAGCCTACTCCTATGTGATGCTTAAAGTCTTTTAATTAAATATTTCAACCGAAGAAGTCGTAAATTTGTTGAGCAATAAATACCTCTTTCTTTGAGAGTTTAATAGTTAATTCTCAAAGAAAATTATTGGATCCGCCACTGTGTTATCCCTTATGTTAATATCGTCGGTTTTCTGATCACATAGGGCTTCCGTTAGCTTCTTTCACTACATTAAGAGGGACTTTCTAAAGTGTGCATAATGTTTTTTCAATATATTATTTTTGGGGAGGATGACCTCACGGGAGGGGGAACAGAGCCCTTTGCCCCGAAATATTTTTATCAAGATAGATATCCCCTCCTCTTATTAAAAAGAAAATCTTTTTCAGAAATATTGTCTTCCAAAATAAAGTTTTTCAAAAAACATTTCAAATCAAAAACATTTGATTTGGGATAATCCCAAATCAAATTGTCACTACAGCCAGTTTTACGGGCTGTAGTACTAGAATATAATTATAATCAAACAATTATGAAGCAAAACCATTGACATCCAAGAATACATGAAGATAAAAGCTGTAAAGCCAAGTTTAACGTCTGTTTCCATATTCAAGGATACTGTCAGAGACAGACCCTGCTGGGTACTCGTATCCATGGCCTAATGCGTATTAGGCAAGCTTGCTACCGAGTAGGCTAACCAACCGGGACAAACCAGGGACATGCAAACTTACTTGGAAACTTTTTTAATTTTGCATATAATATAAATAAACCTACACGCAGTGATTAAATTATATACCAATAGTATAATTTTAGTATATTTAAATTTAACGTCCGTGATATCGTCGTCATATGATGAAACGGAAGTTAAACCCATATTGTATTTTGTTGTAAAGACTGTTTAGCGTCGGCTTTGAAGCTATGAGAGGTCCTATGGATGGACAAGAAAAGAGGGCATAGCCTACAATGTTCTATTCACTATGCTCTCCAACCACTGATTCAATGCCATACGAGTTTATTTGTCCCTGACATCGCCTTCGGGTGGGGAACCGGACGTTAATTCCTCATTGATTGATTGATTGGTTGTTATTTCAGTGACATCTTTTATCTTAGACCTTCTCTATGAGGTTCAACGTCTGTTTCATCATCTTATCACGATATTATCAGGTAACTGCTATCACATAAAGGCATAGGCCTATGCACATACAAAGCGCAAACTGCAAACCTCACACAGTTGCTAACTGTATATATCTGTTAGAATGCCATTACTGTTATCGCTTAGTTTGATTTGTTAGGTGCAATTATACTTGTCTGTGATTTCTAGTTGATAGACTTTGCTTATCTCGACTTCCATTGGCTGAGTGTTTTTCGAATTATCAAACTTCGATAGCTGATTGGTTGATTGTGCTTGTACAGTGTTTAACCATTGATTGCTTACGACTTTATAGGCCTTATTCTGCGCTTTCTGAATTGCCAATTTGTAAGTTTGTAAGCTGTTTTGCTATTGGACGATTTGAAAAGTGCATTTTGATTGATCGATATTATCTAATTTTATGCATAACGTCGCCTTATTAGTCAGTTGCGATTGTATCTCATAATGCAATTGGCTGAAGTACTATTTCGGATATATGTCAACATTTCATATAGACTCTGCTAAATGACTTTGCACATTTCTTATTATTATAATTGTAATACATTGTTGCTACTTCAGTTAGGCTTACGTTTTCTGTGATATTCTCTATTAGTAGTGATTTACCTAAATATAACTGAACAAAGGCAGAGGTTAGCTCTAACTATTCTTTTATAAGCGACTCCTAACATTTCATATAGCCTATACTTGTAAGCTAATGTATTTTTGTTTCTATTGCTTTTTTATGGCTCCCTTGTTGAGCCAGATAAAGACACTTCGGAATAGAGTAACAACTACCCAATGTTACGTTGTAAGAGGCGAGTAATGTAGATACTGGAGTTGATAGCTGAAAAGATCTCGGCACCCTTTCTTTTCCTTATTCAAAGGCAGCATAATGAAGGTATGATAGAGGTCATAGGCCCTTGTGATGGTATCGACTGGTCAGAACGAGCCCTACGCTGATGTTGCCTAATAGATACGACTATAATCATGTCTGCCTTGATCTATGTATCCATCGCTGCATGCCCCGTAATAATCCAAGCAGTAGACCCTATTCAACTCTCGAGCTGATAATACGGGTTCCACTTGGGAATTTGCCCGTGTTGTATCCTGGAAACTTTGAGAATAGACCAACCAACAACTGCATGTGTTTCATAAGAAATGGTGCATTTAAGGGCAATGTGGTCTGGGCCATTCCTTCTGTGTTCTTGAGCAATCGGTTGCTCAAATTCCTGACTTGCAGAGGCCTTGACATATCGTGTGTGGCTTATGGCAGGCTAGACTACTTTTCTCTTCACTCTTCCAAAAAGCGCCTCTGAGATTTCTAGTATATAAAGGCGCTATAAAATATCCTTTAGTACTCTTGCATTATATTGTGGCTGGACGGGGCCCACAGAGAATATCCCTAATAGATATGATAATGGTAGTCATGTCTGCCCAGCTCTATATATCGCCCCGTGCAGGCCCCATGATGATCTAGGTAGGAGCAGTAGCCCTCCCTCCCGGGCTGTGAAGAATCGTCGTTGCGGGCCCCCGGGCTGCAGGGGTAGGCGAAGGCCACCCCCTGAAAACATTTCACGAAGTTGCACCGGCCATCGACGTGAGGGAATAGGGAGGAGAAACTGCCGTGAAGGGGGTAGTCTAGGTCATAGCCCCCGTCACATAGATCTGTGAAAAATTACAAAAATAAAAGCTTGAATTAGGAATAGCTCCAGAATTATCTAAAATAGAATTGTAAAATAATAAATATTTAACCAAGATTATGGGAATTTATGGTAAACTTAATATTAGCCTAGGACTGTAAAAGAATTCATATTCAGAACACTGGAGAGAGAGAGAGAGAAGGAAAACACTTTTGTTAATTTAATTGTCTGGAACTTTGAATAATTTAATTTTCTAGTTTAGTTGAGTATCACTGAGCTCATTAATGAGCGATATGGTAGACTATACATGTGTTTAAATTTGTGTCTAAAAGGACCTGCCATATAGCCAGATAGATAGGGTATATTCTGCACTGTAAACCTAAGTTTAGCGTCTGTTTCCGTATCACAAGGATACTGTCAAAGATGAACAAGGCTGGAACTCGAACACGTAGCCTCCTGATTATCAAGCAAGTGCGCTACAGACTAGGCCATTCTGCTGGAACAAACTTGAAATAATTGTGAAATAAAATTTAATGTTCTTACCTGTTTCCACTACATGCATTCCTCTATAAGGGAGATCAGGTTCGTATCCATAATCAGGCAGAAAGGGATGACCTAGCTTGCTCTCGGTTACCCCTTTAGCCCCACCGTCCTTTTGACCCTTTGTTCCATCAGATCCAGAATTCTTAATTTTATTTTTATGGTGTTGTGCAACATGTTGTTTACGTTTCACGTGCAATAGGTCAATAGGTGTATTCTGATTGTTAAGTACATCTACCTTCTGTAACCGGTTGGAACTAGATAAATCTGGTTTGAAGCCGGTTATATCTGGTTTATCACGCGATTTGTGTTTGAATTTGTGAGCAATTTTCGACCTGTTCTCATCAACCCGTTGTCCAATTCTATTTATTATTTGAACATTTTCATGAATCCGTTTGTTTTCTGCAGATGGTGAATTTTTTGAGCCACTGTCAACCTTTAGTATTTGAGATCCTTTTTCAAATCCAGAATATTGGATCAAATTCGGAATTGCATCATGCAGATCTGGAGGATAATTCGATGAAAAATAAGCTTTTCCCAACGAGTAACCCTCCACGAATCCTGCTGGAAATTTGGGAACGCCTGATACTGTTGCTGATGGCGACGAATCTGCCGTTACTCTAGTTGACGAGGAAGGAGGATACTGGATATGAAATGAAGCTATTCCATGTTGACGAGGCTGAGCTTTATCTTTGACATCATCCAACTGCTCTGTCCTTTGCAAGTCATTTTCTAGACGTGGCCGTTTCTGCCTAAGTTTGTTACTGAGATGACGATGACTCAAAAGAGAATCAATTTTGTGGCCAACTTTGTCATCACCTTTTCCAGAAGAAGACGTCGAGCCTTGAGCCAAGCGTCCTATAGGTTCGTCGTATTTCTCCAGCAAGTTCAAGAGCGCTAAAACTGATTCCCTCTTTCCATCCGGATCGGCTAAGAGTTTCGGAGTATTCCTTGGTTCTTGCTTCTTTTCCGAATGTCTTGCTTCGGCGTTTTGTAAATCCTTTGCACTGTTTGATACAAATTCAATCGGTTCATCGTTGGTGTTAATTCCAGCGTCTATTATTGATGCTCTCTGCAATTTTGCTGCACCACGGACACCAATTGCTTTCAGTGTGTCTGCATTAAAAGCTGGATCCACACGTTCATATTGTCTTTGTTCATTGCGACGATGAGTTCGATGTGAGTTAGTTCCATTTAGTGGATGCTTATTGTCATCAGCGGGCATATTTTTTCTTCTTTTTTTCGATTCGCCATTTTTATTCCATCCTTTCTCTATGACACTTTCAGAGTATTCTTTCAGTAGAGAACTTTTATTTATCTTATCGGCCCATATAGCATCTTCGAGTAGGTCTATATTATAATTTGATTTCGACACATGATTCTGTGATGGAGTTGATACAGCGTCCATGACGTCTCTTGTTGACACCTTGCCAAAGAATGTTTCAGTTTGATCATCATGTCCAGAAGTGCGTGCATTCCTTCTATCAAATCTTCCTGAGAAATTCATCCTGGACGCTTTCGAATGTTTGAACCCATCTTTTCTTTCGAGCTTTTCCGATCCCTCAGTCTCTGCTGTCCTTTGAAGCTCTGAACTCTTAATTTTTGTTTCAGCTTTTAACTTCAATTCAGTAGTCTGTTTCCTATGTCGATATCCTACAGCTTCTTGCTCTATTTCAAAGTCATGCCCATACTCCTGGTCATTAACTTCGTTGTTCGCTGTGAAGAAGCTTTCCCCAGTATTGTTATCATCACCAGAGTACGTCATTGAAAATTCCTCATCCGGATCTACAGTTTTGTTATTTCCTCGACGACGTGTTAATTCATAATGGAGTAGATCATACAGAGATTGCAAAGAACGTTGTCTTTTCCAATTACTAACAAGGCCTTCTTCCGCATCTTGCCCAGCTTTGTCGGGTTTAGAATACACTTCGTGAAAGGATTCAAACGAAGCCGACCTGTTTTCACCAATATTTTTTCTAGAATCCTTCTCAAACGAATATGGTGAGACTACAGATGAAGATGTACCAACATCGTTTGAGCTCTCGGATAGTATCTTTTGGTCTTTGGTGCCAATAAAGGTATCTTCGCTTTCCATCATGTTCTCAGCCAGTTCAGACTGGTTTTTGTCGCTGAGAAATTGAGTAATTGCTGGTTCAAAAGGAAATTGGCCTGCTGTTTGTAAATCAATTGTAAAACCTCCGTTACCTTTTTTCTCAATAACAGAACCCTTGGTTTCATATTTGTTTCTGCCGTCATTTGATGCCAGTTTATACTGATGCAAAGTTTTCACTGTATTACTTCTATCATTCGAAAATCTTTTCAAACGTCTAAATATTGCTGGTAAGATGCTACATCGTCCTTTTGTCACCGGGTTGGCGTCCTTTGTCAGATTGGTTTTGATCTTGTTCTTTGTAGAATAAAGAAGTTTTCTTATTGCATCATCAACAGCTCTAGGCTTATTCACTGAAATTACATGTGCTGCTTCTTTCTTGTAACGGTGTCTGTGTATAAGAGATCTTCTAAATTTCTTCGGCAAGAATTTCTCGTCAACCTCTCTTCTATTTGTTTCATCATCTGAAAAGCTGCTCAATTGCGACTCTGATTTATTAATCAGTTTATTTGATACAAGTGAACTTTTGGAAAGTTCATGAGCTTTATTTCTTTCTTCTTTACAACCGTGTTTACCCTTATGACCATGAGATACGAGACTATCGGATGATTGACCCTTTGCAAATGCAGGAGATGAATGAGAAATAATGAATTCATTTATGACTAGAAACAATGAAAAGATTAGATGTATGCGAGCTTTATTTCTTTTTCTTCTAAACATGTTTAAATTTAGTGTGGTTCAACTTTTCGCACACTATGAAAGTGGGTAGCAATATTGCCGAAATTCTCTAATGTTTGCAGGCTTTGGTTTGAACTGAACTTGACGAGATTGGACTGATAATTCATTATTCTTAGGAGTAGGTGTTTGACTTTGCTGTGTTTTGACATTCACTTTATTCTGTCTTTCTGTACATCACAGTAAAATATAAATGATCTTACCCTTTTTCGAATAGGCCTACAATAATCACTGAGCTATTAGAATTATTGCGAGTTTATTTAGGCCTAGTCTCTATATTCAGGTGTCGATATTAAAATATTGACCATTAGACTTAGGCCTGAAATGTCTTGAAATATTAACTAGACCAGGACCTAGTCCCACCGCTTAAACTTTTTTAAGATTCTAATTATTCCTTAGATGCATAGGCCTATTAATTTATATATCCACGTTTCCTGTAGCCTAGTTTACTAAAGCTAATTAACCGGCCGGCAATTTGAAATAGTAACAATCCATGACGATTTCAAATCGATTCTTTCTATAATAGTCCCATTAGGCCTATTTATTCTTAGAATAAGATTGATAATTATATTAGCCTAAACTAACTAAGTGTTTTTAAATTAGGCCTTTAGGGCCTCGGCGTAACAGTTCTCATAATTCAATACTTCTGTTTATGCGTTAATGTTAATGTTTATGTTAATTTTTGCCTTGAAAATTAACTATTCAGCGGTCTACAATACCCTACGTAGTCACGTAATGCATTCATTTAATGCTTACAATTGTATAGGCTAAAATATAGGTCTATACGAGAATGTGCATGAGAGTGTATACTAAGTATCCTGCAAACAAAACTCTAACTTTAATTAATGACCAAGTGCAGATGCCTCCGCACATCTTGCTTCGCACGCAGGCTAACGAGTATCATTTCAATACTCACATGTTAATAGCCGGTGGCGGATCGAGGCATTCTAGATGGGGAGAGGGACTTGTTACGTGTATTTTTCTTCATATTGTAGTAACTATCAAATTGATGGGCCACGCTATTACGTATCAATTGTTTCCAATAGACCTTCTCAGCCATTAAAATTCGGTGATTAGCATTGCATCAAAACATTGAATGAAATCAATGGTAATTAAACACATAAAGTCACAAATTCATGTTTTTCACGAGTTTTCAGACCAAAT
>JAQFZF010003814.1:0-11054 GCA_034695365.1 Enchytraeus norvegicus
AGCCATTTATCCATAAAAACATCGATTAATTAAACAAAGTTATCTAAGGAGGAAAGTAGTGAGTTTTGAGTTTGCCATAGAAAGTAGATATAGTCGTGCAGGATCGAATATGAAGAGGCAAAGCGTTCCAAGTTGTTGGAGCAGAGAAGGTGAAGGAACGGCGGCCCAAATATTATATTATTATATATTATTATATATTATATATAATATCCTATATGTTATTATATATAATAATAATATAGACCTACCTGGTGTTTTATACTGTTGTTGATAGTTCTGGTCCATGAGATCTGCTGGGTTACGCCCATCAGGCCCCCGCTGACCACCCGCACCTGGGCCCCCCGCCCCGGGCTTGGGTGCTGTGCCTGGTGGGGCTTTCCTCCCCATAGCATCCATCTTATTCGCCAACTAGAAATATGTGTACAAAATAATACACCATTTTGAGGCATAGCAATAACAACAATTGATACTAATAATAATATTTATTTTAATAATTAACATATCAGGAAACGTTACTAAGAAAATAGTGTTAGCAAAAAAATATTGCAGATATCTGTATTTAATATTGAAAAAGGAGATCTGTATTTAATATTGAAAAAGGAGATCTGTATTTAATATTGAAAAAGGAGATACATATAAGTTTTGTCATATAAATTGCTGTGCCTCAATAAATTATAAATAAATTTCATTAACAGTTATAAAACACAAGACTTTAGCAGACTTTGGACATCTGACATCCCAGACATTATTATCTTGAAAAAAGAAACTCTCATGAATATGATCATTCATATTTAATTATTTTCTTCTTTTTTGTTCTTATTCTATCATTATTTTGTTTTGTATAATTCAATATTTCATTTGAATACTATAATTACAAGAACATTTTTCTCTACAGCCCTCTAGCTAGAACTTTTATTATACACCATGAATTACTTACTTTTTTATTTGTCTAACTCCACACATGAAACAATGCACATGTTTACAAATTTACCAGGTGGCAGCAACGGTAAAAAAATTAATTTAATAAATTAACATACCTCTCCATCTGGATCCTGATTTCCATATCCAGGTTTATTTGCCCCTGGGCCCCCTCCATATTGCCCCCCTTGTTGCCCTGGGCCCCCATATTGACCCCCAGGCCCATATTGTTGATTGCCTTGTTGACCCCCTGGCCCATATTGTTGATTGCCCTGCTGACCACCTGGCCCTTGTTGACCACCTGGCCCATACTGTTGACCCTGTTGACTTCCAGGTGCATACTGACCACCACCTGGTCCATACTGCCCACCTGATTGATTCCCTGGCCCACCGTATTGACTCCCAGGAGCATATTGCTGACCACCTTGACCACCAGGCCCTCCATACTGACTCCCAGGTGGCCCATACTGACTGCCCTGTTGCCCTGGCCCAGCATACTGCCCTCCCTGAGGGCCGTACTGCCCGCCCTGACCCCCTGGCACGTTGGCATAAGGGCTGTTGGCGTATTGCTGGGGGTTGGCCCCTGGGCCCTGACGATTCTGCCCTGAGGGGAGGGTGGCGTACTGGCTGGCAGGGTTGTTGTAGAGCTGAGGGGTGGCCTGCATGCCCTGGGCCAAGTCTGATCGGTCAAATACCTGCACAATAAATAAGTAAAAACAAACACATGCTATTGTTTGTTTAGCCAGGGAATTAACCAAAAGGCTCATAGCTTAATAAACTTCAGAAAAGTATGTGCTGTTGTTGCTAACCCATGATGCCAGACCTGCTGCTGACACCATTTATCCTCTAATGAGGAGGGTTGAAGAGATCACCCTTAAGCGTCAGGCAGCTGTGGGAAATCACAGGGTTTGCTGGGCATGTAATTTTGAGTTCAAATTAAACAACCCCTTTGAGCACGGTGAGTCTGTGTATGTGTGCTGTCATTTAGTCGTGCACCAATGCCCTTTTTTTCTTTTTAAAATTTGTTTAATTAGTCTACTTTTGTTTTGTGCTTTAATTCTTATAACATGGACCATAACGTTTGTCTGAATTAAAACGATTTGATTTCATTTGATTTTAATACATTTAGCTCCGACATATATGTGCAATTGTGCATAACAAGATAGTGGACGCCCATTGAAGCTTTCGATTAATAAATGAACAAATAGATACTGATTGATAGATAAAATGGTGCTAACTCGCGTCTACATATTGAGTCCCTAATTTCCAACCAGTGACAGACACATCCGTGTTACAATTTGTGATCAATTCAACGATTGATTGATCAACTGATTACATCATTATAGATTGCCCGTGTTGGGTCCCCGGAACTTGAAAATAGACCAACCGAAACTGCACGTTTTTCGAAGTGCCGACTTACGTAGCTATTGCAGTGACTGGTAAAGTTGTCTGCCCCATGATTTTTTGTATGCTTGACCAATTGGTCGTTCAAATTCCAGAATTGCAGAATCTGCACATTGCTTGTGGTTTAGAAAATCAATCAGAGCACCAACTCTATTTATTTCAGGGAATGTCAATTTTGGTTCAAATGTGGTTAAATTTACATGGAATGACTCGTATGCTAATTGATTGATTAATTGATTGATTGCTTACACTAAGCACCAGCAAGCAGTGTACACATACCACACACCTGGCCATTGAGAGTGCCGAAGTCTCTATTAGTGAACGACACCAGGTACTGGCACATGTGTGTATATGTGTCGCCCTCACGTGATGGTTAATTGAATGATTGATTGAAATAACTTACCTGTCCATACAGAGTGCCGAAGTCTCTATCAGTGAAGGACACAAGGTACTGACACATGTGCGTGTATGTGTCGCCCTCTCTCGACGGTTCATTGGCGTACACCTCTAACCCGTACTCTCCGGTGGTCGGCAGATGTACCGCCACAAATATCTGGTTCTCCTGTTCTCTTACACTCACAGCATTCTCCAATGTATCCTCATCCATACCTGAATCAATCAATCAATACATTACAATACAATACTGTATGATGACGATATTATATATAGATTATACCTATAACAACGTCAGATTCCTCACCCGAAGTGGTTGTCAGGGACGTCTCAAGCAAACTATGCAACTGCAAGCATTCTATATCATCAGAACACACTTGTCAATTTATACACCGCAGAGACAACAAAAATCAGTGAGGATTTAACTTCTTATTCGGAAGGCGATGTCTAGTCTACAAAAATAACACAACTACACATCTTTCACCTCTATACCCTTATTGTTCAGATCTATCGAAAGACACAATATGTTTATTTCAATCCAAACAATTTCAAACAACACTCACACCACATGATCCGCGGGAAAGACCCTGCGAGGCGGTGGAGCTGCTAGAGACCTAGCGGCAGGGCCTGGATGATCCCTCCCTTTCCCAGTAAAGAAAATGGAGAGTGTCAGCAACACGGCAGACACCCTGGACGATCAACACCAACAATTTGAACATTTAGTATTGAATTGCTAGATGATAACGACTTAACATGGTCCGGAAAACCACCTCAAAAACCTATATTTTATTTGAACAAAGGCATCATTTAGGTGTGGAAAAGGCAAAACCTTTGTGATGAGACTGACTTATTCAGTTGGTCGATGGTGTGCTCATTAAAGAGAAAGATAGCCGATTGTGTGTATGAATTCCAGCCTTGGACCTGCTGTGTGCAGAGCACTTGAAAGGTAGACTATGTGTATTTGGCAATTCTTGGGAGGGGGGAGATGGGGGGCGAAAGATTTCTAGGGTACGTTCTCCCCCCCCTCCTGAACCCCCTTGGCATGGCCATCAGTTTACCTATATTAGTGTTGCAATAAAGTTGAATAATTTCAAGTAATTTTGATTAAGTTCTATTTATGATAATGATTTCAATTATAATGGAGAGACTCGGTGGTCTAATGACAGCACAGCGGCCTGTGAAACAAGAGATCGTTGGTTCATTGCCCGATTGGAAACCTTTGAGTTGCAGGCTTTAACAAGCTGCTTTGCTCTTCATTGCTGGAAAAGCAGCATTCGATACACTATTACCAAGACACGTACTGGAGACTGCACTAGCTAGCCAAATTGGAAACGAATCCCGGCTATCTCGCCGTCTGGTAAGGTCAATAGCATACACTAAATATAAACTTATTATAATTATGAATTATTACAGATTAATAATAAATAACTTGTACCTACCATCTTTAACAAGACGTGCGTAAAGCTGGACATCTCGTGTTTTAGCGAATGAGACTTCAGCGCGACCATTAGGTGCAGCGAGTAGAGCTGTCTTGTGAGTGGGTGTAAGGCCATACTGGCGCACTGGCGCTCCTGTCAAATAATAGTTCAATGACTCATTATTGAAGAAAAGCCTTTATCAATGATGTTGTTGTTATTGTTGTTGCCTACTGTGTGGATTAAGTATGAGCAATAATAATCTTGAGTTAAAAGCAGCAAAGTTAAGTTTAGCGTCTGTTTCCGTATCCAAGGATGCTGTCAGAGACGGACCCGGCTGGGAATCGAACCTATGACCCCCAGCTTATCAGGCAAGCTTGCTATCGACTCGGCCATCCAACCGGCACAACCAACCAGGAATATTAGCAATAGGTTGGTTGGTATTGGTAGTCCAATGGAAAGTGGTGGTACTCCCGCAGTCTTTGTAAAGGAAAATGGGGAGTAGAAATCAAAGTTGGTATAGGAAGGGATGCACTCTCTAGAAGAAGAACTAAAATATTCTCGTATGAAGAAGGTGGAAGTAAATCAATAAATCAATGCGAATTTAACGTCCGTTTCATCATCTGACGATGACATCGGGGACAAAATATAATTTGAAATCTGCAATATATGGTTTCACATCATACACCAAGGTATGAGTGCTTGCATATACATGATTCTAAATTCTAAATCAGGAGATCAAAACTACAGGGGAGGGGCCATTCATTATTAATTCAACATAATAATCATTACATCAACTAGTTACATAAGGGTAATTCCATATCAAATCAAAACAGTCATCAGACATGGCCAATGACCATCTCAGAATTTCTTGAAAATTGGTACAGTTTGAGAGTTTGTTGAAAAAAAATTCCCAAAATTATAGATTTATTGATTGACCGGTCTTTGAGATACGGGTCGCCGAACTTTGACCGAAATGCGACAACCCGAAAGGGTTGAACGATCATATCTTAGCACCAATGGGAGCTACGGCATTCATTCTTATATCAAATGAAAGGTATTTGAAGCTCTATCTGGGTAATGCATTCATGAATGAATATTCTGCACACAGCAAAAATTATAAACCATCAAAGTCTACTGACCTCGACCCGGCTCGGTTCGACAAATGCGAATTATTTTCATATTTTTATCATATCATCCACTAACTACACTAAATACTCACACAAAAAAATTAGAATCGGATCTCTGATATTTTTTTCACAACTTCACAACAAATAATTGAAAATTAATTAAATTTTATATTGCATGGAGACGCCTTAAAATGTATGGTTCATACAAATGGTGTTAAAATTAAGAACAATGTTTCGGTTAAAGTAACTTCAGTGAACTCTTCCCAACCCCCACCCCTGACCCTAACATTAGCCTTAACCCTATCCCTAAAGTAAAAAATTTGCATAACTCTATGACAGGCAGTAATTAACAATTATTAAGTACTCCAATAATTAATTAGAAGTAATGACTCCCCTTCAATATATAAGTCAATTAATTTTAAATAATTTATTACAAAAAAACTATCAGAGATCCCACTCTGATTTTTTTGTACGAGTGTTTAGTGTAGTTAGTGGATGATATGAAAAAAATATGAAAAAATTCGGATTTGTTGAACCGACCCGGGTCGAGATCATAAGACTTTGATGGTTTGTAATTTTTTCTGTGTGCAGAATATTCATTCGTGCATGCATTGCCCAGATAGAGCTTCAAATACCTTTCATTTGATATAAGAATGAATGCTGTAGCTCCCATAGGAGCTAAGATATGATCGTTCGACCCGTTCAGGTCGTCGTGTTTCGGTCAAAGTTCGTCGACCCGTATCTCGAAGACCGGTCGATCAAAAATTAAACAATTTTGGGAATTTGTTCTTTACACCAAACTCTCAAACTGTACCAATTTTCAAGAAAATCTCAGACTATCATGTCGAATTTAATCAAAACTGTGTTGATTTGACGTGGAATCACCCATAATATTTATAGATTAATTTTAGAGAATGTGAACTATCTTTAAAATTGTATAAAATAAACTATTCATTGGAAAATATGACCATGTAGGCAAGAAATGTTAAAACAAATACAAAAATCAGAGGGAGTGAGTAAATTAAAATCAAATTAATTGATTGATTCAATTATTTTGTACAGGGCAAAATAAAATTATAAGTATGTAACATGGCGCACACATGAAATTGTACACAAAACTCCACGACAGTTACAGGTACCCTAACCTTGATTTTTATATCCTCAACTTATTGAATTAGCAATTCTTCATAAATTTACGAGTAAAAATGATGAGCTGTACAATTAGTTAAAGAATAAAGTAGACTGCTTGCCTGCCCCCCAATTAGCATCAGAGCAGAGAGGAAAAGGTCTGATATCGCTGGCGGCCTGGTCACAGACTATCTTGTACTCACACGCTGCCTTGAAGATGTTATCAACCTTGAGTCTGTCAGCCAAGGGTTGTGCGAACATGGTTATATAGTAGCTACCCTCGCGTGGTGATCTGTTTAAGCATCAACAATTAAACATAATACCATGAACACTCTGGTGCAATGGTAGAGTGTTCGCCTTCAGAATAAAAGTGATCCGGATTCGAACCAAGGTCAATTGACAACTGATTGGTAACCAGTGAGTTTTAATTTAGTGAACTACTTAACCAGTCACCAATTGACCCTTTAAATTGAAAAGTTAACTAAAATTTCAACACGATAGAGATCGCAAAAAAATGAAAATTGTGTTGACATATGCCCAGTTAGCTGAGCTATTACTCTACAAAACCGGGAATAAGAAAGGAAACTAGCATGTGTGCATGCCATGTGAGAGAGTGAACATTTATTAATTATTGCATAGTATTTACATTATACACCGACCAATGGTGGCACACATAGATAGATAGGTACATAAAATAGTGGCCATCAGTGTAGGTGAACACACCTTATCTAGCTGACCACAGACATGTAAACATTTATTAATCATCTATGGCAAATATGAGACTAATAAGTGATGTGCAAAAAATAAGGATTAAATAATACATAAGCAAAAGAGACCTGAAATAGAAGGTGACCCTGTTCTCAGTGGTCTCCTGTATGACGTATCTCTTGAGCTGAATGCCTTGGAGGTTCTCCGTGGTATTGTCTCCATAGCCGATCTTGAAGGTGAAGGCCGTGGGCTGAGTGAAGCCAAGGGTCAGGGTCACGATACCTCTCTTGGTAAATACTATCCCTATAGTATACAATCGATCAATCAATCAATCAGTCAGATCATTTATTCACCAATAAACGATCATCGTAATAATCAAATCAATACTGAAACAGAAACTCAAACAAAGAAAAACACTAACATTATGAATATAATTCTGTTCCTTCAATGACGTCCATAATATCATTCCCTGGATGAAGAAATGGACGTTAAACCTTTATTTTTATTATTAATAATTAGTATTATTTAGCAAGAATGTGATGAACTAGCAAAATACAAGGACATGTACTGATACGCACGCACAAATAAATACACACACATACATACAAACAAGTACACACACACCAAGAAGGAAAAGAAATAAACTAAAAACACTTTAACCAGCGGATAGTCTTCATACTCCTTACGACCACGAGTACGGTGCAACACATACACAGAGAGACACACCCACACAAACACACAAGTACACACACAAACCTTTGTTCTGCTGCAGGAACTGCATGCCAGTGGTAAAGAAGAAACTCTTAACCAGCGGATAGTCCTCGTACTCCTTGCGACCACGAGTTGGGTGCAGCAGTTGCCAGGCCGGTTCCTCTGGACAGTGACTGTAGATGAGCATAGAGGGTTCCGTGAGAAAATAGTAGTCATCGTACTCGTACACCAGGTTCTCTGGGGTGTTCTTCTCTGACTGTAGCAATCAATAAATCAGTCAATCAATCAGTCAATCAATCAGTCCATCAATTAATCAATCATAGAGGGCTCAGTGAGGAAATGGTAGTCGTCGTGTCGTCGTACTCGTACACCAGGTTCTCTGGGATGTTCTTCTCTGACCGTATCAATCAATCAATCAATCAATCAGTCAATCAATCAATCAATCAATCAGTCAATCAATCAATCAATCAATCATGTAGGGCTCAGTGAGGAAATAGTGTACAGTATATCAGTGTATAGAAATGTACATGATCCATGATCATGTGAAGAAAAATGCCATATATAAGTTGTGTTAGAGCGGTAAAACTGAACAATTGCCTACCTACAGATGATCGTATATCAGGGATGTTTAGGAAATTGGTACTAGATGACCGAAGACTGAGGGATGCTTGATAGAGTGTCATTATCTCAGCAAGATATGAAGGTTTACATAAGTTTATCATCTTAAAAGTTAGAGAGGTCTCCAGAAGACTCGAGAAATAATAATTAATCCTTATTACTCACATTCATAAGCTCTGAAACACACATGAAACATAGATGGAACCGATGGAACATATTCTGAAACATCTAAACATACAGCCTGGACTATGATAGACTACATTTAGTTTCAATCCTAGTTTTGGAAATCTTAATAAAAATGATTTGAGAAATTATGGACTTCAGTAGCTAACTGAGTAGCATGTGCGGCACTCCAATGGTTGTTATTGAACATGGACATTTACATAGTGCATTGCACAGACCTGTAGGTATCTTGTAGCCCAGTGGCTGTCCACAAGTTGCCAGTTGCCATCAATGAACACGGCGTTCCAGCTGTGGTTAGGTGGAGTGGTGGTGATGGGCATGCCTGGCTTGTACTCCACTCCCTTAGCCCAGCCTGATAGGGTTACACAGTGTAGACCTCCATAACTGTAGCATAATAAATAGTCTTTTGTATAATAATACAAGCAAAAAAGCATATTAGTTCTCATAATAACGCACAAATGCTCACGAGGCACATTTGCTGACATGGCATTCCAAAGATCAGGAGATTTATTTAAACTATTATATTTTATCTAGATACTACCTTTTTACCGTAATAAAATCTATACATGTCATCTGAACATTTATTTAGTCCATTACCGTTTAGTATCCTGGGAATAAAAAAATTAATAACTTAATAATAATAATTTAATACTATTACGTAGAATGCTGGAAACTGCTGGTGATCTATAGGCATTCCTGGTTTATACTCCACAACGTTAGCCTGGGAGAGTTACAGAGTCAGCCTGGATAGGCCTCTGTAACTGAAGCATGTGCATCATTCACTGCATGGTAATATTTTAAGTGTTCGTTAATTCAGAGATATCATTAGATAAATGGACAAGTTTGCACCATGTTTGACCAGTGTTGACTGTTGATCCAGGGTTGTATTCTTTCAGGACTTTGACTTTCAAACTGCGTTTGAGTGGTCAATCTTATTTAAAGTAGCACATACATCGAACAGTAATTGCACATTAATTGTGTTTATATTCATTCATGACATTCTTTTATTTCTTTGTCGAAAGGCGTCCTGCTCGATGGCCGAAAGGTCCCTCAGGAAACCTTAAAACCACTTATCTGCTAAATTATTGATTTTGCAAGATTAATAATTGTAGATGTCTATCATTTGAACACTGAAATCTGTCTATATGATTGTAACACTGTGGTGCTGAAATAAAATAACTAACTAACACACTAATATTGGCTGAGCCGAAAGCACATTGGTCGAGTGCCCGATTAGAGTTCCATTGGTTCGCGGTTTGAATTCCAGGGTTCGCCCATCACTGATGTGACCGTATGGACATGAAACTGACGTTAAATTAGGCTTTAGCCCTTATCAAGAGTTAAATAACTCTGTAAGATTACATACTTGGCAAGACACTCAAAGATCTTAGCCATGGTAGTCTTGCCATCTTTGAACGCTCCGATGATCTGCTCCGGTGAGCCCGGCAGTTCACTGTCGAACATGATCGTGTACAGGTTCTTGGTTGTCATCCAACGAAATATGGCACTGTAAACAGATCAATCAATCAATCAATCCAAAAACATCAGGAAATAGGCCTGCTTTAGATCTTTATAGATATATAGATCTATAAGGGCAGGAGCCAGTAGCTATATCGGCTAGGTTTCCGACTAAGGATCAGTAGACCTGTGCGGGGGTTGAATCCGAGGCTCGCCTGTCACTGATATCCCTTTCGAGAGATGAAGTTGACGTTAACTTCGGCTTTAGCCTTTTTTATATGACAGTACTTGGTCTGAACAACATTGTCCGATGCTTATTTTAATACTAAAAGATTCTGCCATTTAGTGCAGCCATTAAAGATCCTAGCACGGCAGCAAGTGGCTAAGAGTCATTGAGCTCCTGACATGAACTCAGTCTCTGATCAATGGCAACCGTGTAAATTTTAGAATATCATTATTTTAAAATAATATATTCATATTGATATTTAAACGATAACGGCTAAGCCCAATTTAACGTCAGTTTCGCACCCCAATGGCCACATCAGTGACTAACGAGCCCTGGGAATCGAAACGTGAACCAATGATCCCGAGTCAGGTTTAATTAATATCGGCTTTGCCAATAGCACATTTTTATTTAACAGTAAGATTATTTAAGAAAATAATTTTGTCAGGGTTCGTGCACTCGGTGTTGTCATGGATATATCCAGGGCACTTGAAATGTAACTTCATTTGTTACCAGTTAATATGCAGTGTGTCTAGTACAGTAATTACACTGTTGTTATTATGACCTACAGTACTGCACTGCTGTCTGGTGGATATTAATATGCCCACTGTTGTGATCCTCGATTGGTTTTAACCATGGTATATTGTTTGAATGTCCCTGCAATGTATAGAGTGCACTGATTGCTATGTGTCGCTCTGGTCAATTGTGTCAGTACAAGTCTTTGAATAACTGTATGTTTGTGTATTTGTCTGTCTCTGTGTATGT
>JAQFZF010003815.1:0-11054 GCA_034695365.1 Enchytraeus norvegicus
CAGGTAATTTACAAATTGCCTGAAATTTTCAGGGAATTTACAAATTGCCTGATTTGACAGAATCCCTGTAACATATATAATTACTTAATCCATTGTCAGATTCATTCACGGGCTATCCTGTAAGATCCCTTCATCAGTTCTTAAAGCGAGACGAATCCTGTTGAAGATTCTATTATGTAATATGTTACACAGATATTGCAGTGAAGGGCAGAGTGATCTGAGCCATGGCTTTTGTGTACTAGACCAATTATTGGTCGCTCAACTTCCAGAGTTGCGGAGGGCTTGCCACATCGTGTGTGGCTATGGCAGGCTAGACTACTTTTCCTTTCACTGTTCCAAATTGCACCTCTGAGGTACATAGTATGTAGAGTGGCAATAAAATGTCCTTTTTGGAGTGTATTGTATTTGCATTGTATCTGTTCAGACGCACCTACTTGTTTTATTAATATCATTAATGAATTAGCAAAATACCTTGACAATTGTCAAACGTTGACTTCAGATGTTCCAATGTTGTGTTCAGTAGCAGCAATTCATATTTGATAGGCTTAATCTTCAGTCTTGAACTTCTAGCTATTACCTATACTCAATAACTCAAACGTTTCAATGATTTAGTAATGATTAAGCATTAATTGTAATTAGTGTCTGTTTCTTCTCCAACATAGGTGCTCTAGGGATGCTATATTCCCTCTGCAATATTATTATACACATGCAAATGTTTTTGAAATTTTCGCTTTTGCTTAATTTTTAGGGTTAGGGTTGGTGAAGGATTGGAAATTTGAAAAATTTTGAGATGTGCATAAATATATTAAGCAATGTGGAAAATATATTAATATATTACGAAAGGGCTCTCGGAGCATGGCATTCGGATTCAAGCATGGTATTTACTGATGTAACATCGATCGATAGGTTAAAATTACTGAATTCGACGAGGACTGCACGTGTTCTTACAAGAGATTAGAACTTAAAAGTGGCCCATAGGCACTTGCGTCTGAAATCCTTGTCTGGTCATTAGACCACTCGCTAAAAGTCTAAAGCCTAATCTAATGTCAGTTTCGCGACCTAATGTCTACATCAGTGACGGGCGGTCGCGGTTGTGAAGCTCTCGTCTGGTCTATTCTTATGTTTTCCGGGTCCAACACGGCGATATGTGATATACGAAAAAAAACTAAAAATGAAATTACCAATATGACAATCAATCCATCAGTAGGTAGATCAATGGATCCACGAGTTCCTCTTACAGAGTTGATGGAATAGAGTTTACGGCGGCTGGTCGGTGCACCGTAATATTCCAAGGAGGAGTTCCAGTGGATCTTCGCTCCGGTTGAATCTACCTGGCGTCCTGGAAGAGTCCAATCCAGACTTATCTGCACCGTGTTCTCAGCAGTGTAAGACACGCACGTTACATTGACGTAGTGTACGTCTGTAATATGATATACAGAGGAGAGCTACGATTAATTAATCACTGTGTGATATTGGGACATCCTTGACTTATTGCTCTAGTTTACGCTACTATGTATGGCATTTGGCATTTGGCATTTTGTACGGCGTTTTATAGATGCAGGCCTACTTATTAATATTATTGTTAACATCTTTGGATGAGGAAACGGTAGTTAAACTGTGTTCACGTCTCTAATAATAATAATAATAATAATAATAATAATAATAATAGCGTATGCTATTGATCTCGCCAGAAGACGAGATAACCGGGATTCGTTTCCAAATTCGGCTAGCTAGAGCAGTCGTTAGAGCGTGTCATAATATGTAATATGTTATATGTCATATGTAATACGTCTGTAATATGTAATATAACATGGAGAGACTCCGTGGTCTAATAGCAGCACTGCGGTTCAGAATCATGAGGTCGCGGGTTCAATGCCCAGTTTTGGAAATCGTTTGAGTCGCAAGCCTAAAGCAAAGCTGCATTATTCACAATCGATAATATGATAATATACAATGTATGTCGATAATGTGTAGGGCCTATAATAACAACAATCGGTGTACATTTACCCAGACACGCTCAGGCGAATGTAACTAGCTAGCCGAATTTGGAAACGAAATCCCTGGTATCTCGCCATCTCGCGAGATCAATAGCATAGGCCATTATTATTATTATATTATATGTATTGAAAATCTGCGATTAATTAGTCTCTCTCTTGCTATGTGATGTTGAGACGTCCATGACATCAATATTGGATGAGGATACTGACGTCAAACCTTAATTGTATTACATGACAATTTTTGAATTCAAAAATAAATTACGGCCACTTCATCAATAAACTATTAAAAACAAACTTTAAAAACATACTACGATAAACAGGTAGGCCTACCATACCTTATTGGCTGAGCCATTGAGGCAGTTGAATAAACATCCGGATTGCGGGATTGTGTTACATAGGTTGTCGGTTCGATTCTCTCCCAGGGCTCATCCGTCACTGAAGTAACCTCCCGGCTGCGATACTGACGTTAAATTCGGATTTAGCCCTTATTGGCGCATGCGATATCTTAAGTTATTAAATATCGTGATAAGTTATGAGATCAACATTGGAACCAATTATATCTTAAATCGACTAATTAGGTTTCATATGGGAAGCATAATCTTAAAGCACATAAATTAACTGATGTTTTATGCGACAGGTATGTCGTAAATTTGAAACGTTTAAATTAACTGAAGTAGGCCTACCTGTTCTTTGATCTGAGGTTCCTGACTTTGGAATGAATTGAGATTCTCCAGTTTTGTTGCATTTGATGTGTTTATAATTGACTGGTTCATGACATACGGGTGTGTGAAATATCAACTTCTTCGATACAATCTTGTTTTTCTCGTCTTCTACCTCGATGAAGTATTCAGAGTTGTAGATAAAGTCGTATTTTATTACTTCCGTATTCCACTTAAAAAATACAATGAAATATATATTGTAACTGTTTTGCATTGTAAATAAAGTCGCATTTAATGCTAAACGTTTTTCACTTGAAATTTTACAATACAACACAGCTGCAATATGATACAATACAATATGGTTTAACGTCCGTTTCATCATCTGACAAAAATATTATGGACGTCCCCAACATGAACAGCTATGGCTAAAAAGTTCGGTTCAACTTCTGAACTTTTTGACGACGATATCAGGAGCGTTTCAGACATCACTAGCTATACAATTAACTTTTTATACATGTATGTATTTTAATTTGATATAGCGATTCAATTGAATCCTAGAAAACGTGACGTGTTTAGATTTATTGAAAACTTCAGAGTAATCTGAAATGACTGATAAAATCGTCTCTTTCTTTCTCTCTCTTCTGCTCTCTCTCTCACACTCTCTCTCTCCCTCTCTCAGTGTACTGCCTACTGGTAGGTCAATGGCATATAACTTTTCCATGCCTCTCTATCCTCAGTTTTTATTTTCTTATTCACATATAATCCATGTTATGACTTCATCCAACATCCCTATTTTTGATAAAATTAAATAATTTAAATTAATGGTTAGATATAAATATCATGCCGCTCTAACCTGGTTGGGACGTGCCTGTATATTTTTTGATTCTTGTCTATTCCCATCGTTCGTGCAGGGCCCATAGAATGGATCGTAGTTGCAAGTCTTAGTTGCTGCCCAGTGTATGTTTAAATTTATCTTTGTGATAGCATCATAACTTCTTCCATCCTTCGTTCCTCGCTCATCATTCACACTACCAGGTTTTGTAATTCGATCTAGAGTTACTTGCTTTCTTCCAGAATATGCACTGTCAGTCATTTGGTTTGGCGATTGAGAGACTTGTCCATTGGTCTCGTTTTCCGGCCAGAAGAAATGTAGCAATACATCTAGAGTTTCGATGGTCGTCCCGTCTGTTATATTTCTTTTGTTCTTTATAAGCTCTATGGATAGATTGGCCGAATTCTGTGGAAAAATATTACAACATCAATATAATGTCCAAGCTTGCTTAAAAAAGTAATAATAATTAATGCACAAAAGCTTAGCGGCCAATAGTATGCTTGACTCAACAATATAGCCTACTGTTTGCTACTAAAAATATAGATGCCTTGGCATGATATACTATGTTAAACGTTCAACATTAAATATAACTCTACGAGTAAGTAAGTCTTCCTGTAAGTGTTTGGGCTAATTTTTGCAATATAGGTCTACTTCGTATAAGTTCGAGGAGTAGGCAACTTGCAATTTGCTGAAACTTGAACTAAAAATATGAAAGATTCTGCTTCGCATTTATTTTCTGCTAATATTTATCAAGTCTGAGACGGCATAAATTCTGCCTACATACATAATCTAATACTATTGCGTAGCTTAAAATTTAGAAAATAAACTCATTGCAAAATGAAATAGTGAAATTGACTATATACACCTCTAGTTGAGACCAAATAAGTAGAACACAATTACCGTAATACAAACCCTCCTACAAGTCCTACTTACCACAAATCTTTTTGCTTCCACAATTTCTGTAGACTTTTCATCAGATGGAATCTCTCGCGTTATTCTGGACTGTCCCTCTCGATGATCCAGATCCCTCGTCAACTTTGGCACTGAACCATCCTCATTCCATCCATCAACAGTCTGGCCTTCGTTGACATTCTGCTCTATTCGAAAATTTCCATTGGAGGAAATGGCGAAAACGCCATTTCCTCCGTCATTACCGGAAAGAAATTGGGGATCTGTTGAGCGTTGAGGATTAGCTTGAGATTTTGAAGAGTTTTTCAGTGAAAAACGCAAATTTTCGTAACTGACATTATAATGAATCAAATCTCGAATGAAATCGTGTAGTTCAGGAAAATTTTGTAAGTTCACACTTGGCATATCTTCATCGGCTGTCAGATTGTTTGAACTCCTCTCCGGTTTCGTTAGATGTCGTGTTGTTGGTCGTCCTGAAACATGCAGATACATCAGATACATAAAGGTGCTCAAGTTAGAAGCATTTTGTTTTATTATAATTAAATATTCGTCATCAACAATAAAGCAAATGTAGGCTTATATCTACCTATCTCTAGTGCACTACCAAATGGCAGGTCCAAGGTAGCTGAGTTGGTAGCAAGCTTGCCTGATAAGAAGGAGGTCACGGGCTTAATTCTCAGCCGGGTCCGTCTCAGACAGTATCATTAGATACGGAAACAGACGTTAAACTTAGCTTAGCAGATTTTGTTACATATTCTAAAAAACAGTCTGCTATCCCTCTCACTATTGAGCACGCCATCGATCATCAAGTTGATCCCATAAAAAATACTATGCCTTTGCCACACCTAAAATGTAACCTTTTTGTTTTTGTGCTGTTTTCAGTTGGTCTATTCTCAAGTGTCCCGGAACCAACACGGGAGAGGTTTATATAGTTAATGTAAAATGCAAACAGCTCAACGTTGATCAACAACACAAGAAACCACAGGCTTTGCAGCCTTTAGTACTCCTTTGTACTAATAAAATCAGAAAGTTCCCATTTTAAAATCGCAAAATCTATGCCAGACAACCCTTTCATGAAATTTCCATTTATACGCAAAAGCAGTGTAAAACATTAAAAAAACATATACCAAGAGCTAGAGCCTACATGTTTTACATGACATTTGACTATTCAGATACTGAAATTTCAGATTTCAGCATACTCTTCTTCTTCTTTCCGCTATCCTGCCGGATCCCAACTTTGACGGTCATGGTTTTCCAAATATCTCTGTCGTCCACAAATCTAATCATTTCTACTTCTTCAACGTTCATCCATTCACTGAGACTCTTTGTATAGGTAATTCTTAGTCTTCCTTTGCAACGCTTTCCTTCAATTTCTCTGCTTATGATTATGCTTTCTATTTCTTTATTCCTCATAACATGACCAAAAGCTCATCTGTCTGTTCCGCGCAGTATTTAATACAATTCTTGTTGTTACCATTCTATTTAAAACTTCTTCATTTATAATGTGTAATTTGTAATTTTCGTATATATTCACACATGATAGACGAACATGGTAGTATCTTTCATAGAAGTGCTTGTTATTGATCAAAATTAATTTGAGGTTCAAATCAACTCTTCTTTTATCACATAAACAACAACGAATAACAAACAAGCAATGCAAACACAAAATGAATTGTGGTATAGCCAAACTAGAAAAAATAAAGGAACAGACAATACATAAGAGCGAGAGCTCTGTTGGGCATCAATCACATGTATATTAAAATTAAACTAGCTATTATTTTAAAAGAAAATCAGTCGGATTAGAGCCTGTATAGCCTATTTCAGATATAAAGAGTTCAAACAAAAGTTATTTTAAAATGTAGGCTGTTAATGAGTTTTCAGCCCAAGATAATGAACTTATCGGTAGAATAAATGGCCACAAAATACATGATATAAGACAGCAACGGGATATAGCACTCTACTCAAAAAATACGATTAATCATGGAGTGGTTAAAATAATAACAACACAAAAACAGCAGCTACTAGCATACTATCATACATGTGACCATGTCACATGGGACTACAGAAAATAATAAAAAATAAAAAATACTCCAAACACATAACATCTAGGCCTAGCTCTTCAGAACTGCTGAATAAAAAATGATACTGGTTAACTTAATCGTGTATCAGCACTTGCTGCATGATCTAGTGCACTATCTAGGACAACGATCCGATTAACCAGACTGACGGCAGACTAAGTAAAAATAGAAACTAGAAAAGGAAACCTGTAAACACTTGCAGCTGACATGTATGGGAAATATAATGAATGAAAAAACTCACCTCGGTTCAATGTCGCAACCTTGCTGCATGAACGCTCCCAAGGAGAACCAAAGACTATTGAAGATGGTGAAGTTATTGGTGACGGTGGGACCATCTGTGTTATCCTCGATGTGCCACTCGAATGGGCTGAATCTACTGACTAGGAAGAGCACGACACTCACTCCTATATAAGCGAATATCACGCACATCCAGATCTCATAGGAGAGTGGTTTCATGAAGGACACGACACTCGGAGGTTCCTTGTTCAAACGCTTGACCATGATACTGATCCCGAGGCTCATAAAAGGTTTAGAGAAATCAACGACATCCTCCCGGGCTGCGGTTATAGTTAGCGGTGCTATGACCAGATCAGCTTCCTGATCAATCAATCAATCAATCAATCCATCAATCAATCAATCAATCCATCAATCAATCAATCATCAATACTAACTTAGTATATGCCGTCAGTGACGAATTAGAAGCACAATTACTCCTGATATAATCTAGCCAGTAGACATAATTAAAAGGTTGCCAAATGTTAATGACATTTTATTAGTTTCTTGGTTTTCCATCAATTTAGGTAAGGATCATTCAAGAATTACTGTTAGTTATAGATTTATTGGAACCTGTGTACCTACTACACTGTAACAGTGATTCTTACAGGGTTGTCCAACCCTTTTTGGTGTCTAATAAAAAAGGTCATAGATCTATATTTAATATGCATTGATCGTTTGTTCATAAATTAATTAAATTTCTAGATTTATTAATTTTTTGTTATTTAATTAATAGATAATGTATAGATCTCTCACCCGTCTCATCAGTTCTCCGATCATTCCATTCCACGAGTTGTTCTCCAGCTTAGCTCCATAAGCCTTGTCTTTGACAGGGACTATCTCGTATCTGAATCCGACCTTGTCTGCCACGAGCTTGGCGAGGTCTGCGCAGTAGCCCTCGAACTGATCATTGCCCGTCAGATTCGCTTCACCGGCTTTCTTCTCACGAACATTCAGGTAAGGGCCGGTCTGTGATACAAAACCATAATACAATACTTTTTTTTACTTTTTACTATTCGTATATTCGACAGATGACAGAACGCATCTGTGTACAAAGTCTATGTTTTCTTAGTTTCTGTTTTATTTTATTTTATATTTTCTCCTCTCCATGAACCATCATACCTTTGCTTTTGAAGAGCGCCCATGGCAGATAGGAATGCTAAATTATATATGTGTATAGGAATGATATATATGTGATAGAAATGATATATATGTGATATAATGATGATAGGTGTGTAGGTTCGTCGTGTACCAACAGAAAGAGAGAGAGAGAGAGAGAGAGAGAGAGAGAGAGAGCGACCAAGACCCTGCTCGGTGAGCTTATAACGTTCCCATAAAACCCGTTGTCAAATTTTGACGGGCCCAACTCTCGGACTTTCCTCCCACGTAATATTATTTCTAGTAGGCGGCAGGTCTGAGCAAAGTTGGAGGGGGGAGCGTTGCCTCCTTGCACTGGGGGGGGGGGGATGGATGCCCCAGCATACCTGCATACGGTAACTGTAAAAAGCACGTCGGCCTACTGAGTCAGCAAGCATCATACATTATTCGTATCTCTCTCTCTTTCCCTCTCTCTTCTCCCTCTCCCTTTCTCGCTCTCGCTCTCTCTATCTCTCATTCTCTTCGTACCACACTGCAAGCAGGCGCGGATTTAGGGGGCCGGAGTCAATGCCCTCCCCCCCCCATCGAGCCGAGGGACCAAGAATAAATTGGAATGTCAAAAATAGGCAAATTGTGAAAATTGTGCATTAAATCCGCACTGACCCCCCCCTCGATTTTGCCTGCCCCCTCACTTTCTTTCTTGACCCCTCCTTAAAAAATGCATGTATAGTTGGCCCCCCCCCCTCTAAAAATCCTAGATCCCCTCTGACCTGACTGCAAGTCTGCAACTGATAAAATAATCTAATAGGCCTGATACAAACTTAGGCCTACATATTCATATATTTTGTAACCAATTGTAGACTACACCAGGGCCGGCGCCAGGTTTAACAAACTGGGGGGGGCGAGCACATTTCTGGGGGGGGGCAGACTATGTAAAGGTCACTCACCGGAGAAATAACTGGGGGCCAGAGTGTAAACTGTGGGGGCCAGGGCCCCCTGACCCCCCCTTGGCGTCGGGCCTGGACTACACAAATATTCAAACAAAAGATTTACCGGTACCGGTATATTAAATTCATTTGAGATATGCCTTGTAGATCCAAGGGGGTGGTGATTCGCACCTCCCAGATTCTAACACAGATAGCATAGGCCTATAGACCTATATAGGCCTATGCCTCTTCAAAACCAAAACAGGACGGCGCTGATGATGCTGTTGGGCTTTGGAATCTACGTTAGTGAAAAAACATTTATATAAAATAAATTATTACTTTTAGGCTTTGGAATTTACATTAGAGAAAAACCCGCAGAAATATAGGCCTATATTTCTGCGTTGAAATTTAAAATCTCAAAAGATTGAAACTTTCAGGTTTAAGCCTAATATTGGTATATTATCATGGAAGAATTTTTACCAACGTTAGCCTATAAATTGACTCAATGGCCTTTATTGGTTTCAGGTGCTGAGGTGACTCAGAACTTGCATGATCAATTAAAATGGTTTATTTGTGTACGATTTGAAGTTAGGCTACACGCGAAACGTTTAAACTTTACTCACATGAATAACTTTAAAGAAGAATTACTAAATCAATAGCAAATAATATAACTAGCCTAATAACCTAGATTGATTGATTTAGGCCTAGACTGAATAGAGGCCACGCCTACTTACGATAATAGACGTAATGATCCTAGTCCTATTAGCTATGGGTGTTTCACCCTTAGCCGCTGGTCTGAGGATAGACGGCGACTGTTCCACCTTTATGCCTTCCTCTGAATGCCATGTGCCTGTCTGTTCAATCGATCAATCAATCAATCAATCAATTAATTAATCAATTAATCAATCAATCAATGGTTGCTTTCGCGGCACTTTCAATCTAGTCGACCTCGAGTAACCGGGCCACGATTCATTCCTTCTTAGTGAATCGTTTATATAAAACCCACCGGGTTACACCCGGGGTAATAATTTTAATCCCAATCAATCAATCAATCTGGTTCCTTCAATCTAGTGGATATTCAAGTAGACTGGCCCAGGGTGGGATTTGTGATTTTTTGCTCGGGGGGTGGTCTTAATTTGGGGCAATAGGGATCCCAAATTAAGACGAAAAACTGCTAGGGGGTCCAAACCCGACCCCCTCTCTAGCAGCAGTATTTTTTTTTAAAGCTTGGGAGGGGTCAGAACTCGACCTTGGGGGGGTCGAACTCCCCCAACCCCCCGGCAAATCCCACCCTGGACTAGCCACAATTCATTCCGTTCTTTATGAATCTTTTTTATTATTAAAATACACAGGGGTGCGTACATTCAATGCAAAAAAAAGCAACCGATAAATGGGTCAATCAATTTACAGAAAACTATAACACCATCGAACAACCCAATAAGTCTGTCTCATCACAAAGGCTTTGCCTTTTTCACACCTAAAAATGATGCCTTTCTTCAAGGAAATTACAAGTCTCTGAGGTGGTTATCCATTGCCTTCCTCAGTATTTGCGTTAGTCGCTTCTTGCGAAACACTTGCAGTTATCGGTTGGACACACGTTTATTAAACTGATAATGTGGTTATTTCAAACCTTGCCGAGTGGTCGGTTGAGAGTGGACTCGAGTATGTCCAGCTTGAAATCTTTTCTCAATCCAAATTTGTCGAACTTGATGAGTCCAGTCAAACCGTAGAGTTCAATCTGTTTTAAATTAGGGAACAATTTTAGTTATTATTATTTTACATCCAGAGTGTTGTTCAGATATCAACATAATCAATACATGAGAATTCAACGTCCGGTTTCGCATCCCAAGGCGGTGTAATGGACACTTCAAGCAGACAATGAAACCGTAAACAGATCTATACCTTAAATACACACTTGCCGGTGCTTTGACCGAAGAGAAAGCGAGATCCGAATCAGCGTAAGTCCATTAGCCAGGGGAAGAGAGTATGATTATAAAGATAGATACAGTATAAGGAGGAAATAATGGATTTATAATGCTGCACGCTCTAGTCAAGGAATTGGCCTATAGGCCTACAGCTGAATGTAAAAACTGTAAAGCTAAGTTTAACGTCTGTTTCCGTATCCAAGGATACTGTCAGAGACGGACACGTCTGGGAATCGAACCCATGACCTCCTGCTTATCAGGCAAGCTTGCTATCGATTCGGCCATCCAACCGGGACAATGTGCATAACTATTAAAATATTGGTACCGGTACCAATATTTTGGTATTGGTACCCGTAG